>CAJJDM010000153.1:0-267319 GCA_905182975.1 Paramecium primaurelia
TTCCTGGAGACTAGAGAACCTATATCTGAGGGGTTATACCAGATTTTAGAAATTATAATAAAATATCCAAAAAATATTATATATATAAAAAAATTAATCACAATATATATCAAGGTATTAATGTTTTTTCCCCCTTAATTATTGTTTATAACCAAAAATTCCCAGGAGACATGACAATCTCTATCAAAAGGGTCATAATAGATTTTAGCAATTATTATATCATAATATAGTCAACATAAATATAAACAATCACCCCTCCAAAAAATAAATCTTCACTTTTTCCTTTTGTTTTTTTTCAAAGATGGGGTTTACTATTTTATAAATTAATAAACACTATTACAGAAAATTGATCATTCACAGTAACATACCTTACACATATTCCAATATTAAAACAATTAGCTTAAAATTTAAAGATAAACAAGAAAAATTTATGAATTAATCATAGAACTCAATTTTTTTATAAATTAAAATAGTCATATAAAATAATTATATTCTATATTATTATAAAATCAAGTAATGTAGATATTGAAATGAATTCTCAATAGTATAATTAACATCTACTACAATCAATTCCAAATCTACACAAAGTCCTAACTTCTATTTTACAGAAATGCACAAGATACTTTTATCGATTTTGCAGTATATAAATTAAAGATAGAGTAATAGAAATTCATTATTAAAAATAAAAAAGAATATGCAAGCCCATTTTTAAGAGAAGGAAGCTCTAGCTGACATCTTTGGTCATGTAAAAGATGTAGATATACAAATCTTTGGGGCTATATTAGAAATATTTCGAAAGGAGTAAGTTTAAGACAGCATTGGATATCTTTCAGATAACGAGAATCAAAGCCAATTAGAATCATGTATCTTACAAAAAGGGGTTGATATCACCCAGGCTGATAAAGAATAGAAATTGTCTGTTGTTAGAAATGAAATCAAAAAAATCACAGAAGTCTTAAGAAAATTAAAAGATCATGACTTCAATAAGATAGATTTTTCCTCTGAAGAAAATGAAGAATCCACATAAAGTTTAATTAATAGTATCAAGGATAATAGAATGATCATTAAATTTTTGGAATATTTAGTTCAACTCACATCCATAGATGAAACTTTTATACAATGTGGGTCAAATTCATTACATATATTAGTTTAAATGAAGGTGGACCTTAGAAATAAAAGTTTTGAAAATATTAAGATTTAAAATACATCTATTGTAGGAGCTAATTTTTGTAGATGTAATTTAGGTGGATCCTAATTAAAAGATGTCAACATAAGCGGAATTAATCTGAATGGAGCCTAATTATTTAATTGTAAATGGAAAGACTTAAGAATTAATGAATTGTTTTTAATAAATGGTCATAGAGATGATGTAGCATCAGTTTGCTTTTCCCCTGATGGAAACACATTAGCTTCTGGAGGTGGTAGAGAATATGGAAATGGTGATTGCTCAATCTGTCTATGGGATGTCAAAACAGGATAATAAAAAGCCAAATTGGATGGTCATAGTAGTAAGGTCAACTCAGTCTGTTTCTCTCCTGATGGAAATACATTAGCTTCTGGTAGTTATGATAAGTCTATCCGTCTATGGGATGTCAAAACAGGATAATAAAAAGCCAAATTAGATGGTCATACTAATTGTATAAAGTCAGTCTGTTTCTCTCCTGATGGAAATACATTAGCTTCTGGTAGTAATGATAAGTCTATCCGTCTATGGGATGTCAAAACAGGATAATAAAAAGCCAAATTAGATGGTCATACTAGTACTGTCTACTCAGTCTGTTTCTCTCCTGATGGAAATACATTAGCTTCTGGTAGTGATGATAAGTCTATCCGTCTATGGGATGTCAAAACAGGATAATAAAAAGCCAAATTAGATGGTCATACTAGTTGTATATTGTCAGTCTGTTTCTCTCCTGATGGAAATACATTAGCTTCTGGTAGTAATGATAAGTCTATCCGTCTATGGGATGTCAAAACAGGATAATAAAAAGCCAAATTAGATGGTCATACTAGTTGTATTAACTCAGTCTGTTTCTCTCCTGATGGAAATACATTAGCTTCTGGTAGTGATGATAAGTCTATCCGTCTATGGGATGTCAAAACAGGATAATAAAAAGCCAAATTAGATGGTCATACTAGTTGTATTAACTCAGTCTGTTTCTCTCCTGATGGAAATACATTAGCTTCTGGTAGTGATGATAAGTCTATCCGTCTATGGGATGTCAAAACAGGATAATAAAAAGCCAAATTAGATGGTCATACTAGTTGTATTAACTCAGTCTGTTTCTCTCCTGATGGAAATACATTAGCTTCTGGTAGTGATGATAAGTCTATCCGTCTATGGGATGTCAAAACAGGATAATAAAAAGCCAAATTAGATGGTCATACTAGTTGTATTAACTCAGTCTGTTTCTCTCCTGATGGAAATACATTAGCTTCTGGTAGTGATGATAAGTCTATCCGTCTATGGGATGTCAAAACAGGATAATAAAAAGCCAAATTAGATGGTCATACTAGTTGTATTAACTCAGTCTGTTTCTCTCCTGATGGAAATACATTAGCTTCTGGTAGTGATGATAAGTCTATCCGTCTATGGGATGTCAAAACA
Organism: Paramecium primaurelia; assembly: GCA_905182975.1. NCBI lineage: Eukaryota > Ciliophora > Oligohymenophorea > Peniculida > Parameciidae > Paramecium > Paramecium primaurelia. Next base: position 2,609 of record CAJJDM010000153.1, read on the forward strand.
GGATAATAAAAAGCCAAATTAGATGGTCATACTAGTTGTATTAACTCAGTCTGTTTCTCTCCTGATGGAAATACATTAGCTTCTGGTAGTGATGATAAGTCTATCCGTCTATGGGATGTCAAAACAGGATAATAAAAAGCCAAATTAGATGGTCATAGTGAATGGGTCTAATCAGTCTGTTTCTCTCCTGATGGAAATACATTAGCTTCTGGTAGTTATGATTACTCTATCCGTCTATGGGATGTCAAAATAGGATAATAAAAAGCCAAATTAGATGGTTATAGTGGAACTGTCTACTCAGTCTGTTTCTCTCCTGATGGAAATACATTAGCTTCTGGTCATGATAAGTATATCCGTCTATGGGATGTAAAGACAGGTTAAGAAATTAAATCCTTTGATAAAAACTATAAAGATATTCTTGCATAATTTATGATTCCAATCCAATGTCATAATCATATTACCGAAGGTACTATATATTCCCTATCATATTTTAAGCCTCAAATTACATCACTACACTACTTATATCCCAAGAAAAAATATTTTAAGCCAAAGGAGCTTTAATCCTTAAAGGAGAGTTTATAAATTAATGGGGTATAGATTTAAAGACATTTTTTAAATAAAAAGGAAGCTGCTTTATAGAAGATTTATAGAAAAAGTGATTTTGATCATTATCAAACAAACAATTATATTTCCAATCAATCTCTTCTATTTAGTTTTAATTCTGTCTTTATTAGTATCACTCCTAACCCATAAAGCTAGGTAAGTTTTTATTCTTTAAAGTTTTTTTTAATGTATACACCACATTTATCTAAATATTATAAAAGTACACGATCAGTTTAGTGCAGGGATTATTTAATTTATTATCACATAAATGTTATCAATTTACATTTATTTAGATTTAATTATAAACGATACTTCTTTTAATAAATAATCTAAACAAAGAACCGATTGCTAAATGAAGAGTTTAAAATAAAGATCAGATTAGTCTTAACAAATAATTTATAATTTAGTAATGTTAGTTTAGAAATAGCAAAAGATATTTTTTATAACAAAAGATACTTCAAAGAATATTGAATGATAAAGTAAAATAATTAGATTGGATGATATTTCATATTGAAAGTAACATACCAATCACCTTTGATTATTTTTTTAATTGATATTAAAAATTATTATAAATTTAGAGAATTGAAAAATAGTCTTAATAAAAGCTTTACAATTTACTTAATTAGAATTAAGAAATTTAATTAAAAAATTAAATTTTTTTTTTTCATGCTTAATTTTGGGAAATATCATTATTTACTTGACAGAAACCGATTTACAAAAGCCTCCCTAATTATTTATTTAGCCTCTACTCTAATATATGTAAGTCCTATTATTGCAATCTCTCATATCGACATATTATCAATTATGGTTCAAGCTTCCATACCTCCAAGTTTAAAATGAATTTAAGAAATATTGCTCAAACCAAATATTAATCATAAGGATAAAAAAATAAATATTGTAATCGATTAATAAAATAATTGCATAGTTTCTAACTGATTGATTGAATCTATTTTTGTGTAAATAGAATAATAATAATAATAATAATGTAGGAAAATAATCAATAAAATAATTCTTAAATTAATTTATGAATATTATTATATAAGCTTCAGTAATTTCGTAATTTAATATTAACTCCATATCAAAAACAACTTAAATTTGAATTTCAGAATTGTATTTCAAATATTCTTTTGCTGATTTAGAAAAATAGAATTTCATAAATCAGCGAATTTCTAATTTCAAAATCATAGAATATAAAAATTCAATTGATAAAAAATATTTGATAGCAATATCTTTTGAATCTAATGTGTTTATTAAATTTATTAAAATTAAGAATCAAAATTATTTAATTTCGATAGATCATAAATGTTTAATTTTTTTGCTATAATTTAGTATATTATAGTCGAAATTAATTCTATTTCTTGAACTTTAATTCATTTTAAAAACCTTTTATTGTTTTAAATTATTATTGTTATTATAGTGAGAGCTTTTTATTTTTTATTTGTGTCATAATCAAAATAATTCGATCTTCAAAACTTTAAAATTAATAGGGCATTTGAAAGAAATTCTTCAAATCTTATAGTATAAGATTCTAACATTCTCCTAACATCTCTAATAATAATATCAAGGATAATATCTCATCTAGAAACTACTTTGTCAATTAAAAAATTCTGGTAATTTGTCCAGAATCAATCTAAGTCTATTCTATTGAGAGTGAGCGCATTATATTATTCCTCATTTTAATCAGAAAAATAGGTGATTCGGATGGAATATCATTCAGAAAATGAACCTAAAGACAGGCACACTACTTCCAACATCATTTCATACTTACTGCTCTAGGTGAGCGAGTGAAGCAATCCAATAACAATTTTATTCTCAACATTTATCACAGAATATGTAGAAGGCCTTTACGATGGGCAACATTAAGCCTATTGGCACCTATAAAGTAAGATTAAGTAAGTGGTAAGTAGAATGTTATTTTTGCAATAACTATCTATGGCTTGCATTATAGTAAATATTTCTTCTCTTTTTTTTAAATTCTAAATAACAAAATTTAGATTTTTTTAAAGATAAATTCTAGTTACAGAAAATGTTGTTAATTCATAAGAGGAAAGGTATATTTATACAAAATTTCCAAGAATAATTAAATATCATAATTTGATTTTGAAAGAAGTATTTACTAAACTACAAAATTGATGCACACAATACTATATAGTTAATAAACAAGAGATCAATGATAAAAGAAAATCGACTGTTAAAGTGATATTAATTTGGAAAAAAACAACAATTATCTTAACCATGAATACAATATTTTTATTCGAATAAAAAAATTTAGCTCAATATTTGCCAAGAAGGTAGCTTTGATGCTACAAAAGAAATGAAAAATCACTTATTTAATTGATAGTTATTATTGCCAGCAATAATATTTTTTAACTTTCTAGCAAAATTTTATTAATGTTTAAGTTCTATTTTAGTCTAGTTTTAATTGGATTAAATTATAGAGTATTATTATTTTTGAAGGTAATCAACCCATTTACTACACTTTAGATTTATAATTAATAAATATATTTTTAATCCAAAAAGTACTTAGAATTAATGGCATCAAATACTTGTGGCATTAACATAAAGCATTTAAATACTCTTATCAATTATATTGAATTAAATTTTTTTTTTAAATAATAATTCCAAAATTATTCCAACTTTGATAAATTAATCCCAATATCAATTAAAGAAAATATATATTCCAACTAATTCAGAAGGAAGATTAGTTTTAATTGTTTATTTATAAATAATCAAATACTTGGCTTTCATGTTCAAAAATATGCCACCTCCTTAATTACTTGTACTATTGTTAGTTATCAATACCAAATATTTAGAATTTAATGAACATATTGCTTTTATCAATTAAATTAAAGGACAAATAAAGAAAATTTTTGAGAAAAATACATCGCAATAATTCAATTAAAGCATTAAAGGTGCTATTAATATCTAGCATTCCAGTTTTTCAAAATTGTTGATAAAATCCCTAAAAGTTAATATTGTCATTTTTGATAACAATTCATATTGAGAATAATACTTTTTTTTTATAAGACGTCACAATGAAATAAAATTTTTAATTATCATATTTTAAAAGTTTGATTTTTATTTTAAAAAGAAGGAATTATTGTCTAAATTCATGCTACAATACAATTATAAATATTAAAAAATACAACATTAATCATGTTGAAATTTAGCAAACTATTAGATGAATCGATAGTAATGCATCCTGAGTTATTTATTTCTTAACTTAGATCATATTCTGAAGAATTTATTGTTAAATTTCTTAAATTAATATAATTTCAAATACTGAACTTTTCAATGCAATTATATCTTAATCTAACAATTAAAGCAAGTAATTATAGACACAGATATTAAAATATCTCCGCATTTATTTTTATTTTGAAAGTTTATTATATCATTAATTTGATTTACTCCTACTCAAATTAATGTAAATAATTGTCTAATTGTATATTATAGTACAATTGCCATATTCTAAAGTTAGATTATGTTTTTAAATAATATAATCCAGTAATGTGATGGTCTCAAATCAAAAATATAAATGAATTTGAAGAGTTATTAGGAGCATTCTAAGAACAGAAGAAATTTATTGTTATATACTCTTGAATTGAGGCTAAGTGAATTAAAGCTCAAGCTGAATCTTTAAGATTATGTGTTTAAAACAATTTCAAACAAAAGTTGTTCGATCTATATTATGATATAACATTTGAAATTCATTGACATTAATGGAAATAATGGCCTTAATACAAATGCAATAATATAATCTACATAATTTAAAAATTAATCAATTCTATACTTGAAGTTTATTAATTCTATTACTTTCTTGTTGATTATACAGATATTAGCTTAATTTTTTTTTGATCTTTTTATATAAATTTGAAATTGATATTGATATATATATCAAAATTTGGTTATTCTCAAGTTTTATTCTCACAAACAAAAATAAAAGAAAAATCTATGTTTATTTAATTACAAATCAATTCAAAAAAATATTATTCAAACCTCAAGATTTTTTAGATAAATATTGGAGTAAGGCTAAGATTATCATAAAAGATAATAGATTTATTTAATTGAGGGACTTCAAAAAATAGAATATCCAAAGCTTAATTTGAATCAACAATGTAATTACCATCAATTTCTAAATGAAAAAAATTGTTCTTAAACTATATCTTGTTGTAATTANAAATTAATCCCAATATCAATTAAAGAAAATATATATTCCAACTAATTCAGAAGGAAGATTAGTTTTAATTGTTTATTTATAAATAATCAAATACTTGGCTTTCATGTTCAAAAATATGCCACCTCCTTAATTACTTGTACTATTGTTAGTTATCAATACCAAATATTTAGAATTTAATGAACATATTGCTTTTATCAATTAAATTAAAGGACAAATAAAGAAAATTTTTGAGAAAAATACATCGCAATAATTCAATTAAAGCATTAAAGGTGCTATTAATATCTAGCATTCCAGTTTTTCAAAATTGTTGATAAAATCCCTAAAAGTTAATATTGTCATTTTTGATAACAATTCATATTGAGAATAATACTTTTTTTTTATAAGACGTCACAATGAAATAAAATTTTTAATTATCATATTTTAAAAGTTTGATTTTTATTTTAAAAAGAAGGAATTATTGTCTAAATTCATGCTACAATACAATTATAAATATTAAAAAATACAACATTAATCATGTTGAAATTTAGCAAACTATTAGATGAATCGATAGTAATGCATCCTGAGTTATTTATTTCTTAACTTAGATCATATTCTGAAGAATTTATTGTTAAATTTCTTAAATTAATATAATTTCAAATACTGAACTTTTCAATGCAATTATATCTTAATCTAACAATTAAAGCAAGTAATTATAGACACAGATATTAAAATATCTCCGCATTTATTTTTATTTTGAAAGTTTATTATATCATTAATTTGATTTACTCCTACTCAAATTAATGTAAATAATTGTCTAATTGTATATTATAGTACAATTGCCATATTCTAAAGTTAGATTATGTTTTTAAATAATATAATCCAGTAATGTGATGGTCTCAAATCAAAAATATAAATGAATTTGAAGAGTTATTAGGAGCATTCTAAGAACAGAAGAAATTTATTGTTATATACTCTTGAATTGAGGCTAAGTGAATTAAAGCTCAAGCTGAATCTTTAAGATTATGTGTTTAAAACAATTTCAAACAAAAGTTGTTCGATCTATATTATGATATAACATTTGAAATTCATTGACATTAATGGAAATAATGGCCTTAATACAAATGCAATAATATAATCTACATAATTTAAAAATTAATCAATTCTATACTTGAAGTTTATTAATTCTATTACTTTCTTGTTGATTATACAGATATTAGCTTAATTTTTTTTTGATCTTTTTATATAAATTTGAAATTGATATTGATATATATATCAAAATTTGGTTATTCTCAAGTTTTATTCTCACAAACAAAAATAAAAGAAAAATCTATGTTTATTTAATTACAAATCAATTCAAAAAAATATTATTCAAACCTCAAGATTTTTTAGATAAATATTGGAGTAAGGCTAAGATTATCATAAAAGATAATAGATTTATTTAATTGAGGGACTTCAAAAAATAGAATATCCAAAGCTTAATTTGAATCAACAATGTAATTACCATCAATTTCTAAATGAAAAAAATTGTTCTTAAACTATATCTTGTTGTAATTAATTTCATTTATTAAATATTTCAAGAATAGTCTATAATTAGTTAAATTAAATTGAAAATTTCTTAAATAAAAATACAAATTTTGAGTTAATACTTAAAATAGACTTGAATTTGTAATTCATCAAAAGTTGAAATAATTTATTGTATTTTTTTATAAAATTATTTATGTTAATATCTTGAAAATTAGTACAATTTCGAATAAATGATTTTACTAATTTACTTGATATTAGTCATTTCATTAATTTCTAACTTCCCCCATTAGCATTCATAATTAAAATAATGAATGAGGAAATAATCAATAAATAAATAATTAAAAACTATTTTTTTGATCTAAATTTAACTTTTGAAAAACTTTATAATAAATTTTTTCGACTCAAATAAGTTGATATATAATTATGCTATATTATTAAGATGATGATCCCTTTTTATTAGTTGAAAATCAGATTTGAATAAATAAAACATATAAATGTTTTTATAAAAGTAAAACAATTAAGGAAATTATTAATAGCACTTTGATAAATATATTTATTTATTTGGTTTATCAATCATATCAAATGCTTCTTATTAGATATTAATTTAATTGAAAAAATAATGAATACTTTAATAATATAGAATATATCTCATTTAAAAACCTTTTTGTAAGTAAAGACTCCAACGGCAATAGCAAAAATAATGGCTACCCCTATTACCTAATAATTTCTATTTTTTTTTTCTTAATTATTTAACATCTTAATTTCTTTATTTTCTTCAATAATTGGAGCATTTACAAGTACTTATTTAATTTCTTAATCAATTTAAGCTTAAATTACATCATCATCATTTTCTAATCTTAATTTTTATATTTATTAAATATCCTGAGTCAAAATTGTGTATATCTAGCTTATAATATTATTTCCTTCAATATAAAATGCTTATTCATTTATTCCATTTTGCATATACAATATTGATTTCTTGAGATTTATTAAATTAAGCTATACTCCTTTTTGACCTAATAATTTCTTTAACTAAACTCCAAAATTAAATAAAGACTAGTCATTTACGCAATTGATAATTATTTTCGATTGTTATTGACTTACTTAATTAACTGCAATAGCAAAACTTAAAAATTAAATCAATGTCTTTAAGTAAGGATTGCCTCTAAAAATTCCGCAACCCCATCTTCCTGTAGATATATAACAATTGGGCTAGTTTCTTAATGATATTTCAAACCCTGCATAACATTTTATTAATTCTCTTTCAATATTTTTTTCTGTAAATTAATTTTCACTATAAAATGGTTTTGCATCAATAGCCTAAATAATATTGTGTAAAATATACTAGCATATTATAATTTCCCTAAAGAGTCATAGAAGGTTAGCAATTAAATGATTGTTCATATCCAGTATAATTGCTGTATTTTTTCAAATTTTCAATTAATACTGCTTCAGTTTCATTCATTTGTGGAATAAAAATCATAGATACTGTTGCTTCAGGGAATATTAGCATAACAATCTTGGTTTAATATTTAATTTTACTTCTTCTTATGCACAATTTCTAGTATCAAGAACTAGTCCTCCTATATTTTAATCAGCAAAGTCTACAACAGTAGAATTTTGGTGATCTTCATTTTTCAATTAAGTGAATTCAAAATCAATGTTCTAATAAATTGATTATTCAAACTTCTTTTTGAACTCTTCTTTGTTAACAGTATTTTTAGTAAATATTAATTGATCATTTTAAATGGCATCAGAATTTAAGTAAAATGTCTTGATATAGTTCTAAAAACATTTCAATTTCTATTTAGAAATGTAATTATTCGTATATTTTATTGAACTCATATCAATAATATAAAATCCGCCTTGAGAGAAATTCCTCTCTAATAATCCTAAGTACATTAGCATTATAAGTCTGAAAATTTCTATCCTTTTAATTACAACTTTAGATTAAGTGTTCCATTAATTATATATATTGGTAAGATGCTATTGTATTTCATTTGGATCATTGAAAATCTTGCTTTTCAAATAAATCTTAAATTCTTCAAATTATCCTTAATCACCATTAAAAATATTTTCTAAGGTTTAATCAGAATCAATGATTCCTTTGATGAATTCTGAGTAGTTCTGTTAAGGATAGTCTTTCAAATTGCACTAAAATTCACTTTTAAACATCTTTAAATGAAAAATAGAAATTATTTTTATTATCTTTTTAATTATTTTTATTAAGTCTAACAAATAAGAGAAGTCAAAAAATCCATCAGAAAATAATCTTAAACATAAAAATATTGATTTATTGTTTTCAATCATAAAAAGTCAAAATAAAAATTAAGTATCACAAAAATTTATTTAAATGTCACAAAGTTAATCTGTTTGTCGAGTAAGAGAGGATACTTAATGATGTGTGATACGATTTAAAAATTGCATCGTGTTATAATAGTTTTTAATGAATTTTAATAGATGGTGGCGGTTTTTTTAGGTAATCAATTCATTGTTTTTTACTAATTATTGCTGGACAGGTGAATATGGATGGATGGGAACTCTTTATGAACGCTTAGAATTATCTAATTAAACCAATAGTGCTAAATTTGTAATTAGGACATGCAACACACTGCAAAAAAAAATATGATCTTGAATTAGAGACAAGGGGACTTAGTACTTATATCTGACCTATAAATGAATATTTTTCATTTATAGGTCAAATATAAAAGAATTTACTTTATTACACAAGTTTAATCTCTTAATGTATTATTTCTATGAGATCCATAATAATTTTGCAATGTATTTTTAGATCTTTTTCTATTATTTATCATAATTTTTCATTAATTCATGTGTACAAGCTCTTAATTAAGGCATAACTTCAATTTATAATTGATTTCCAGTTTCAATTGGAATCGTTTATGATTTATTTAACCATAAAGAANATTTTACTTCTTCTTATGCACAATTTCTAGTATCAAGAACTAGTCCTCCTATATTTTAATCAGCAAAGTCTACAACAGTAGAATTTTGGTGATCTTCATTTTTCAATTAAGTGAATTCAAAATCAATGTTCTAATAAATTGATTATTCAAACTTCTTTTTGAACTCTTCTTTGTTAACAGTATTTTTAGTAAATATTAATTGATCATTTTAAATGGCATCAGAATTTAAGTAAAATGTCTTGATATAGTTCTAAAAACATTTCAATTTCTATTTAGAAATGTAATTATTCGTATATTTTATTGAACTCATATCAATAATATAAAATCCGCCTTGAGAGAAATTCCTCTCTAATAATCCTAAGTACATTAGCATTATAAGTCTGAAAATTTCTATCCTTTTAATTACAACTTTAGATTAAGTGTTCCATTAATTATATATATTGGTAAGATGCTATTGTATTTCATTTGGATCATTGAAAATCTTGCTTTTCAAATAAATCTTAAATTCTTCAAATTATCCTTAATCACCATTAAAAATATTTTCTAAGGTTTAATCAGAATCAATGATTCCTTTGATGAATTCTGAGTAGTTCTGTTAAGGATAGTCTTTCAAATTGCACTAAAATTCACTTTTAAACATCTTTAAATGAAAAATAGAAATTATTTTTATTATCTTTTTAATTATTTTTATTAAGTCTAACAAATAAGAGAAGTCAAAAAATCCATCAGAAAATAATCTTAAACATAAAAATATTGATTTATTGTTTTCAATCATAAAAAGTCAAAATAAAAATTAAGTATCACAAAAATTTATTTAAATGTCACAAAGTTAATCTGTTTGTCGAGTAAGAGAGGATACTTAATGATGTGTGATACGATTTAAAAATTGCATCGTGTTATAATAGTTTTTAATGAATTTTAATAGATGGTGGCGGTTTTTTTAGGTAATCAATTCATTGTTTTTTACTAATTATTGCTGGACAGGTGAATATGGATGGATGGGAACTCTTTATGAACGCTTAGAATTATCTAATTAAACCAATAGTGCTAAATTTGTAATTAGGACATGCAACACACTGCAAAAAAAAATATGATCTTGAATTAGAGACAAGGGGACTTAGTACTTATATCTGACCTATAAATGAATATTTTTCATTTATAGGTCAAATATAAAAGAATTTACTTTATTACACAAGTTTAATCTCTTAATGTATTATTTCTATGAGATCCATAATAATTTTGCAATGTATTTTTAGATCTTTTTCTATTATTTATCATAATTTTTCATTAATTCATGTGTACAAGCTCTTAATTAAGGCATAACTTCAATTTATAATTGATTTCCAGTTTCAATTGGAATCGTTTATGATTTATTTAACCATAAAGAATCTTGTGGCTATTATAATTATTGCTATTAACATTATTATATCTAACATGAAAATTAGTTATTTGATTAAACTAACAATTATTAAGTTTATTGTCCTTATATTGATTAAGTTTAAGTTTAAATTAATTTTGTGACTCAATTTAACTAAAACTGGTTCTAATTATTGAATAGTTTGTTTAATGTTTGAAGTTGATTAGCATTTCATAATTACTCTAATTAACCACAAAATTAGCATTATGCTGAAAAATCTAGTTATTCTGTGTATACTTTTTCTATCAGATTTTGCAGATTTTAATTTCTTTCAATACCAAAGTCATAGAGTGAGTTTGGATTTAATTTACAGGATTAGTCAAATTTTACATTACAAAATCATCATCATTATTTTTGTTAAATTTTTTTCAATTAGATTTAAGCATCTTCAATATATATCAGTTGCATAATTTAAATATCCTATCAACTTGATTATCATGATTAAAATATGCTTATAGATGTGCTATTACTTTTTTTGATTTTATCTATAAAGTAACTGTAACATTTCTCTACAACCTTAAAAATTCTTCAACAATTAATTCAGGAGAGCATCCTGGTAAAGCATTACTTAATATTAAACATTTTTCTGCTAGTAATTCATAAGTATTTTTATAATCTCAGGCATCTAGTGATTTCTTTATTTTATTACTCACAATAAATAAATGCTAAATACATTATTATTAATCTTTTCTGATTATTAAAGAATTAGAAACTTGATATTGGGATTATTACATTTTTATATTAAGAGGCATACGTATATTTGTATAATATTAATAATTTAAACTAATATTTTTATTGAATTTGAATGCAAAGTATATTTATATTTGATGTTGATAAATTGTTTTAAATAAAATAATAAGAAATAGATATTGTTACATCATCATCATCAAAATTATTATATTTTGTTGTTTTTTGTTATTGATTAAGTAATTTTATTTTGTAGTATTGTTATTAAATTATGAAAATTTTTATTAGTCTGATTACAACATAGACTATTTCAACAATTATAGCCTTTACAGAGTTTGAAGAACCAAAAGAAATTATAGCATTAGTATTAGAGCTCACTGGTATTGTGGTGTTGCTTCTGCTAAATAAATTTAATCTTCCTGAGCTTTTATAAAGGACAATGCTGTTGGGTTAAGCAATCTTAATTTTCGTTTTGATGCCGAATTCATAATATAAATATTTTACAGGGGCGTATCACATAATAGTTCGTTTAACAGCCTATCAATAGATTTCCCGACTATTAATAATAGAATGGTCAGGTATATACTTCACAAATATAAAAAATAGTTTTACTACTCATTATATTTATATTTGGAACTGAGATAGAAATACATTAAATTTTTCGTAGCATATTTACTTTTCTTGGTTTATTGATTATCCAAGGCTTCAATCTTTATGCATAATTTGAAAAAGATCAAAAGAAACCACAAATCATGATCCACTCAAGAATTTAATATACAGGGTATGACTCTAACCCTAGAAGCTTAACTGAAAGAATAACAGATCCTAATTTCTCAATAATATATCTGGATGATTAATTTAATGTAATAGGATGCGAGAGATCAAGCTCAATTCTTAACAATATAGAAAACGGTTTGTAATCAATTTTACGTGATTTAATTGTCAATAAAATTGACTCTTAATCTAAAACTATACTCTAATGGAAGAGCTCAGGATGTTCTCTACAAAATTTATTAGATTAAATTAGAGCTAACAGAATACCAATGATAATTCAAATTCTGGATTATAGCCATCCATAATTAAACAATCACTTTATAAAAATTATTTATTAACGTGAATTCTAAATCTAGTTATTAGAATTAGAGGAAAGAGACAGATATTAAAAATAGAAATATATATTTGCCATTTTGAAATAATTGTTAAGTACAATGTCTCATGAATTTGGAACTTCCTTAAATTATTTATTGGCCATAGCCTAAGTTGGAATAGAAAAATACACTGATTCTGAACTACTTTCTTATTTCATGCCCATTAAATCTATGGGATTGATAATGCATAATTTTGTATTAGATATGGTTGATTATAATAATATTTAAGGCAAGAAACTAGAATTACAATTAGAAAAGATAGATGTAAAATTTTATAATAACATAGATCAGTTAGTTGTTGGAAGAAGTAATGAATATCTTTTTCCATACTCTCTAACAAAAAGGACTCAAAATTACATATGAAATCTTCTTAGCTGAGAAAACCATCTTAACTGATGGAAGAAGACTCAAATAAATATTAATAACATTGATTCAAAATGCTTAAAAATTTACTTTCTCGGGAGGTATCAAAATAGTTGTAAAATCAATTGATTAAAATAAATATGTTTAATTTGAAATCGAAGATACTGGCATAGGAATGACTAATGCAGAAATTGATAGTCTTACTGAAATGCTTAAATATGAGTATAAATAGGAGAAAAAGATCTCAAATAACACCGCTGGATTTGGATTAGGCAGTTTCTTATGTAATAAAATAGCCATGAGTTTAAGCAATCTGAAATACGAAGAAGGAGGTGGCATTAGATATTAAAGCAGTTCAGATATTAAAGGCACAAAAGTAATATTCAAAATTATTAATGAACCTTTCAGTCTCACTTATACTCTCACTGCACCATAAGATAATTCCAGTGGAATAATAAAAGTAGGAAGGAATGCGGTTATTGATATCAAACAATCTTAGATTGAGTTTGGGTTAAGTGCTCTCAAAATTCCATTTAATAAAAAGTTTAGCACGATAATGGTGCCCAAGGTAAACAGTTTTCATGATGATCCTGTAAAAGAACATTTTATGAAGAAACTCACTACTAAGGATAAATTGGGGACTCTTTTCGGAATATAAATGTAACATACTAAAAGGGATTAAGACAGTATTAATGAGGAAACAAATGATATGGAATATTAAAGAAGACTGCAATTTTAAAATATCAGATTATCAACTCTTACATAATAAAATAAATCCAGTAAGTAATGTTCTTATGATGAAATTGATAATGTTATTGTTGATTGTAATTGTAAATAGATTCTAATTGTTGATGATGAGATGATTAATATCCTTGGGTTGCAACTTATGCTAAAATCATTCAATTTAGAATCAGATTCCTCTTATAATGGCCAAGAGGCACTTGCTAAATTGGAATAAGGTAAACATTGATTCATATATATGACTAGCTCATTGTTAATATAGTTTTATTTTTATGGATATCAATATGCCAATAATGGATGGATTTGCTACTACAAGAGCCATAATTGAGAAATATAAAAATGATGCTCCCATAATTATTGCTTGCACTGCTTTCACTGATAGCGAAACAAAATAATATTGTTATGAGTTAGGTATGTCTCATTACATAAGCAAACCTGTCAATAAAAATGAATTACAAAAACTTCTATGTTATCTAATTAATTGATCTTGAATTAATATTCAATATTGTATTATTAAATATATCTATAAAAATTATTCATAATTTTAGAACATCAGTAAAGTTACTATATAAATTAAATTCATAATTTTTATTTATAAATTAATTCCCATCCACCATAATTCTTTTTTTTTGTTTTATTATAGATATATTCCACAATGAAATGTCCCAAATCTGTTAAACCCATTTTATTTAATCTTTCAGTTACAGGTGTTGAAAATGCAAACGTTGGAGAAGCATTAACTTCTATTAACCAAGGATTGCAATCATCATCAACTATGAAATCTAATCCAAACACTTCAAAAGTATTCTTTCTTATCTCAAAAGACTTTTTACAAGATTTCATTGTGGCTATAATAATGTTTTTGAATTTTTGTCTAACTTCCCTCTCAAAGTCAAATCCTCTTTCCTTTAAAATTTAAGAAAATTCCTCTTAAGTCATCATTAACTTCTCCTCCTAATTGTCTTCATTTTATTTTTGCACACTGAAATTCGTTAGATGAGCATATCTATTAATTTTCTTAAAACTACTTAATACCTATTTTTTAAATCATCTGTATTATACTCAACACCACAAAATCGAATGTAACATTCTTTATACATCCAAATTGTCAAAGGTTAAATATCTGATACAATTATCCATTATCTTATATCAAATTTCCTTTTTTATATTGTCATAATATTTTCTAAGCACTTTTAAGCCACGAAATTCACATCCTTGGCTCCAAAGGTATAAGCTAGTATATCTTCTAATTCCTTAAAATATTTGACTCCTCTTCCTCTAGACAACCCACAAGGTTTTGTAACCCAAATATTCTCACCCTTAGAAATTTTATATTAAGGGTCAATATCACGAAGATTTTATAATATATTTTTAATTGATTCCATTATGTTTGGATTATTAAATTAAATGATTTCTTGCTTTGGTTCAGATTTTTTATATAAAATTTACCATTATTGAGGAGTACAAATAGGATAATCTTCGCAAGTCTAATTATATAGTAAATTTTACAATTCTATTGATTTTATCTTAAATTGGCATTAACTTATAATTTAATATTTCTATTGCAATATTTATCTTTTCTTCATCCTTAGGGTTTTTCTTAAGATAGTTTTCTGCAAAAGTAAATTTATATTCTTCCAAAAAATCTTCAAAATCATTTTCATCACTCAAATCATAACATCTAGGAAAGAAAGTATTGGAGTCTACTCCTCCTAAAATATAACAACTTTTCAAAGATCTTGCTAATCCAAACTTTGTTGTCAATAATTTTGCACTAGCAAATCTACTGACAACTTATTCTGGAATAGGTTTATGTAAAAACTTCTTTAAGTAACAAAATTTGAAATCATAAATCTATGTATAAACATCTTCAATTTCTACCCAACCTAATAAAAAAAGTAACCGAATTCTGTACCTAATGAATTAAATAAATTTTTCATATCATTAAAATATTCCCCTTATATTACATATAAATATTAATTTTGATTTAAATTGTGTTTTTTCCGCAATTTTTCAATTCCTTCTCTGACTTCAGATTCAGATAATGGTTATATTTAAGCTAAGATTTTTTCAGTTTCTTCTTCTTTTTTCCTTTATTCTTCACTTTAATCATCTAAATCCAAATATAATTTCTAAAATTCTTTATCCTTCATTGCTTTATTCAAAATGCTTCTTATATCAACTGATTCATAATTTTATAATATTTACTTTTCATTGATTTCAGTAAAGGTTATCTTGTAATTTAAAACATTGATCTAGTTATAAATCGACAACTCAATTCTAATTGAGTAGCAATTTTAGATAACTATTCTTCTAATTTTTTCTTTTATTTATTATTTGATTGGATTGTTTTTTTTAATTTTGGATCAAATTTGCAGTAATATTGTGGTTTCCCCAGTTGAGTAATTAATGTGGCAATCCTATATCTGAAACAAATTGAGATTTTGTCAAAAACATTAACTTTTGTTTATATATCCTACTTAATTTCTTTTTTTTTTATTCTCTTTTCACTTAACTTAGGTTTAATTACTTGAGACCAATCTATTGAAAAATCTTCAAGTTCTGATTCTTACTACATTAATTTAAGAATTTATTTATTTTAGAAAAATCACAATATTTTTGAATGGAAGATATTAATTAATATTAGGGAACTGTTTTCATTTCACTTGATAACTAATAAATAAATAAAATCAATTGAATATTTCTTGTAAAAATAAATAAAAACTTAATTTTAGAATTTTTTATTGTCCTTTAAAAAGATTCTCAAATTTAGTAATAAGTATTGAAGGCTCTGGATATTAATATTATTTATTGTATTTCAAATATTAATAAAATTATTATTTCTCTTAAATCATCAAGTGCTTCTGCTTCCATACATCTAAATAATGTGAATATTTTTGGGTTATTATTTTAAAATAAAAAGGATAATCGATACAGAGAGATTACTCAATGATATCTAAAGATAATTTAGAAGTATTTATATATAAATAATTTTTAGTCTTAAATAGATATATTCTGATATAATTAAATTAGGTTAAAATTAATGTATATAAAAATCAACTTGAAGAATATTTGATTATATATTAAAAATAACTCAAATATATTAATTAAAACCATTAGTATAATTCTTATTATTTTAAGGTAACTGAAATTTAAAGCTATCTAATATTAATATTAATTTAAACCTTTTTCAATTTTAAGTGATTTGATTTAGCATTAAGGGCAATCTAAAGGAAAAATTATACAACAAACTCCAATAAAATGTCTTGAATCTTAACAATAAGCCAAGTATTGGATAGTATTATATTCTGTAAATGGAGAATGGCAAAATGAACAATTCTATGGTTCATCAAGCTGAATTATGCTGCATTCTAAAGTACTTACACTTTTGATTTTTATTTAAGAGTTTTCTTTTTTATCACCTTATTCATCATGATACTTTTCAATCTTAATATTACTATTTTGATATGGTTTCATATTTATTTATTAATTTAATTCATTGTTTAACTCTCTCTTAATCATTTATTATTCTTATTCTGTTTATTCAATTTTTAAGTTTAATATTTTATCAAAGAATCTATTTGCCTCCTAAGTATTTATGCCACGTCCACATTAAGGACATCTCAAATATTGTTAAATTGAAGCCAAAGATTCCAGACAAGAGGCACAAATAAAATGATGACATTAATTTTCAAATAAAAGAGTTTCATCAAATATTTATTTACATTTGAAGCATTCTTAATCTTCATTTTTATTATTTTCATATATAGATAGTTTTAGATGATCAGTTTCTATATAATCTCCACATTTTTAACACATAAATCGATTTCTAAATTTACACAAATTTATAGCACATTCCTTGCAATAATAATGTTGACAGGGAGTTATTATAAGTTAATTTTATATCAAGTATTTTTCACATTTTATACATTGTTAATAAACATCTAAAGCTTTATTTTCTATTTCAATTTAGACATTCTTAGTATTATTTTAATTTATAGATTTTGTTACGACTTATACTTTATCTTATTCATTCAACTAAACTAATTGATTCTATTAAATCTAATCCGATTATTATTCATTCTATTCAGTCTTGGAATACTCTTAAACAAGACTATTTTCTATTTTTGAAGAACATTTTCCTTATTTTTAATTATTTTCATCACATTTCAAACAAAATTAATTTTCTGATGATATCACTTAATCACATCTACTACAATTGTTTTTTTCGTATTCTTTCTTGAGACTACAATAAAATTCTCTCGATATAAGTTATATACAATCAGGATAATGGCATGTGAATGATTATAATTATTTTGATTATTCGAATGATTTCTTAATACAATTATAGCATATAAAATGTTAACATTCTAAAGTGATCAAATTAAGTTTGGTTTTACATTAAACACATATTTTTTCAATTTTTGTTAAGATTAGATAATAATTATCATCTTTTTTGTAGAATATTATTTTATTACTTCCTCCATTTTACTAGACACCATATAATTTTTGTTGATTAGGTTATTCATAAATGACAAAATTAACTTTAAAAGTATCGCATAAAAATTGAATCTAATCTGAAGGACTTGTTTTTAAGTTATATTTAAAGTAAGATGTAATAGTATCCTTAAAACATATGCCATATGAATCTTGGATTTTAACTTATTCTATAAATGATTCAAATCTATTAGGTTTATTTTAAGAATTATTGAGTAAATTATTTATTTTTTGCATTGCAGAATTATTTTAATTACACTCAAATACTTCTGATTATATTTTCTAGACTTAGTTGACTTTAATGTGATACTCAATTAATCCTACAAGCATTGCTTCTACTAATAATTAGCCTACATTTATCCATTTTTAAGAGTTAGAAAAGGGTTTAATATAACCAGGTATAGGGGTTATTTCAAATTATCTTTAACTCATTTTATTAATTTATTTTATAATATGATTCTTGAATATAAATCAATACGCTTAATAAGCTGCCACAGCACCTGATATAAGACCTCCAAGGCCAATAACTCCATCGTTAAGATTGATTTTGAATACTTTGGGGAAAAACTCAGAACCTTAACCAGCTGGCATTAAATCACCAAATATCTTTATCAAATTTAAATAAAGAGTCTTATTTTAGTTTTACTTATTAATGATCTATTGTGAAGCACTTTGATTATTTTTATTTTGTTAGATATATTAAAAGTTGACAACCAATTATCTTATAGTGTCAACCAAATTTGTGATTATTGCAATAAACCAAAATGTCATTGCTTTTTTTTGCAATGGTTTTGGATCACTGGTTGTGAATTTGATTGATGATAATACACTCAAGTTATCATAGACCCTAATACATTAAGATATTTGATTACCAATATAATAAAAACCAAATTCTTGTTAATATATTTAATGCGCGAGCAACCTACTCTTAAGAAGTTTTACAATTTTGCCCCAGTTTATCAATGATAGTTTACAATTCATTCAATGATTTGGCTAATCTGAATAATTTTCTGGCATCTCTTGTGCTTTCTATATAAAATGATAAACAAATCAAGTACAAAATAAATTCTTAAATTGATTTGACAATTATTCATTGCCACTGTTGGTTTTGAGATGCCACATTAAAAATCTGGATCCATATTACATGACTTTACATATCTTATCTCTTCCTTCAGTCTTATTGAACCATTTAACAGTTGAATCTAGTGTTTGCATATTTTTTACTAAAAAATTTAATTACTCATAATATTTCAAAGTGCGTATTTCTAATATATTTTATATTAATCTTGATAACGCAATGCACTTCAGACCTCCTTTTTTATTAATGAAAAATTTAGTCAATTTGTTACATAAACATATTAGATTATTGTTAAAGTATATAAATGTTGAGTATTAATATATAAAATCAAATGATATGATTCAACAGATAATTAACTTAAATGTGATATTATTTTTAAGAAGCTTGCATATTTGTGATTAATTTTGACAAATGTAGCATTAACTTCCATTTTCAACTAATGAATTAGAACATTTTGAAATAGAGCACACTCATGGTTCATTATCTAAAGCTAAACCTCCTGTTTACAAATAGAAAGATTAATTGATAGTCAATAAAATTCATACTGTCTAATTGGATCATGAGATTGATGAAGATGTGAATTCTAAATTTCACTTTACAGTCATAATGGTAGGAATATTGTCTGGTAATTTTGGATTGGGTTACTCTTTACCATACTTATCAATGTCATTTTCTACAGTATTTTCTCAAATGTATATCATTTTAATATATATATGGTAGTGAATTGAAGGGATCAGAAACATCTGAATAAGGATTTTTTAGTGCAATTTTATCGATTGGTTGTCTTATTGGTGCAATATTTACTAAATTCTTATTGAAATACACAACTAGGAATCAATCACTAATGATAGCAGATTTTTGTGGTTTTTTAAGTATTTTTGCTGTGATTCCAAATCGAGAAGTTATTTTAACATTTAGATTTTTTTATGGAGTTTGTATTGGTATCTAAACAATAATAATGCCAATATATTTAAAGGAATTGTGTCCATAAAAATATTATGATAAGTTTTCAGTAATGTCAGGATTCTTTGTAGGTGGAGGATTGCTATTTGCCAATTTTATGGGTTTAGGTTATATAAATAATGATTTAAGAGGAAAAGACTCTCATTATTGGTAGATTGTTTTTGCAATTCCAGCAATTGTATTCTTATTTAGATTTACAGTATTGACAATAATATACAAAATGGATAGCCCAATATCATTAATAATTAAAAATAAGCCAACAAAGGCAAAAGAAATAATATCTTATATTTATTAATCAGTTTGTGTTGAATAAGCATTTCAAAAAAGTTAATTAAGAGTGTAGTATGATGAAGAACATAAAGAAGGAATAATGATACTATTTACTAGAAAACATAGAAGAACATTAGCAATTGGTTGTGTATTGATGTTTGTTTATACATGGTGTGGATTATTTGCAATATTCTCATATAGTTCACAATTTTTTGCTTCTATGTCAAATGGAGATGTTACTTTAAATACTTTCTTTACTTTAATTTTAGGAATAGTATAATTTACACCTGCTTTCATATCATCAATTGTTTATAGAAGATGGGGAAAAAGAATAATACTATTGACAGGATTATTTTTGATGATCATTTGTTAAATATTAATAATAGGTTTAAGCTATACTGAAGCTTTAGGTGCAGTAATAGTAAAGTTTATAGTAATATGTTTATTTTCATTTTTATATGCTTTAACATTAGGTCCTATTACATGGGTAATTAATTTATTAATACATAGTCTATGACTCCAGAAATAAATTCAAGTGAGGGAACTTACTTTTGTTTTGTAACTTTATATGCTTGGTAATTATTAGTCTTATACATATTTCCATTTATGCTTAGTAGTTTGGAAATGAGTGGATCATTTGTAGTATTTGCAATTTTAACAATCAGCAGCATTTTATTTTTTTATTGTTTTGTAAAGGAAACAAAAGGATTGAATCATACAGAAATAGATAAAGTATATGGTAAAGAAGATAAATGAGAATTTTGATGTTATTAAAATATGAAATAGACTTAATACTTATAATTTATATAATCAATTTAGATAATAAGATAGTATTTCAATGAGTTAATCTTTTTTGACTGGTTTTTGTATATGATAACTCATTCCACATTTGTAACAAGTGTTTCGAGTTTCTGTATCCGAGAATGCTGTACATGCAATAACTATGATATTGGAATATTTGGATTTAATTCTGATCGTTGTTTGGATTCCATCTAAGATTGGCATATTAATATCCATGAAAATCATACGATATAATTAAGAACTACATTTATTACATTTAGCTAAATGATATATATAAATATATATATTACTTTTCTTTTGATTACTGAAGATTAGATTGACACATTCTTCTCCATTAAATACTGAGTCACTTGAGTAACCCATTTAATCAAGCATCATTGATAAAGCCATAATATTAATTTATTCATCATCAACAATTAAAATTTAAGGACAATTGCATTTCTAATTAATTTATTAATTTTCATTTAAATGTTTAATCCTATTTTGAAACTCTTAATCATTTGTCTCTTAATTAATACTAAATGATTCAATTTTTCTTTCAGATGAAATTGCTGCAAGAAATAATTCTCTTGCTATTTTGGATGGAGGTTTACGTAATTTAAGTGATAATTCCTTATTTAATCCTCTTTCTGATTTGAAATCTTTGATTCCTAAAATCTACGAAAATTTCTATCTCATTGGTAATGCATTGACTCTACTAATTTATGATTCCATTGTGTCAATTTAAATCTTCTTACGAATTCGAACAATGGGTGTAGGATTACTTTATTAATATACAGGACTATATGATTAATTTCTAGCCATGAACCAAGCATGAAATCCTGATTAATATTTTGATTCGAATCTTAATCCTCCTCCCTTATCATATCTAGTTTAACTAAGTACTTCAGCTATTTTATTGGAAATATATAATCCCAATCCAAATCCAACTGTATTTTATGAGATTCTAGCTGATTAGGGTATACCTGAAGATAAAAGTTAATGTAATCTATCTACTTCTTCTTATTTCATTCCAATTCCTGTATCGAATACATGAAAAATAGCACATAATTATTTATTATTTATAACTGCTCCAACTTAAATTCTAATTTAACCAGAAAAAGTAAATTTTTAAGCATTTGATATTAAATTGATTAAAATTTATCTAATTCTATTTCTATCACTTACTAAATCATAATTAATAAGATTGTTTTGAAATTGAATTTTAAGATGTTTCTAATTTATTTAATATTTAAATAGATCAACAACTTCACTAATCAATTATGGTATGTTAAAATTACTTACTTCTACATTGAATTATTTACTTAATATTAAATTGTAATCCATTATATCACTAATTAAACTATGCATAATCCTGCCACAATGTAAAATTGGAAGAAAATATTTTTCTGATACAGCTTTAGGTACATTTTCATGACATTAAGCAACTTGAGCTAAAGCCAAGATATAATTCAAAGAAGTATTCAATTCATGACTAAAACTCTTGAATAATTATTTCATTGTTGTTTGAGAGTGTTTCTTTTTTATATAATGAGAATAATCAGACATCTCTTAGAATACTATAGTATATGTTATCTTATCACAATTTTCCTTTTGAATAAGAATTTAAAAGAAATGTTTCTCAAAATCTTGAAGTACATACACATCTAATTAATGAGGTAGAGGTAGATTAGACTTAATGTTATCCAGCAATTCTTTTAATGTAATTAATGTTAAGGAATCTCTAAAATCTTGGATTGATTGTAATTTAATATTGCATTATTCTTACAGTAACAACTTAGTTTATTTGTCAATTAAAGTTGGAGCTTGCATAATTAGTTCATTTAATTATTTATCTTACAATAAATAACAAGATTTTTTATTCTAGTAAATTATTTCAAATTATTCATTTAATTTAATTACACCCACTATTCCATTTGTCGTATCATTTATTTTATCATATTCTGTTTAAGTTTTTAAGTTACATGTTTCTTCAATCATAGTTAAATTGTTTTGAATTGATTTGGGTTCTCCATTATGATTATGATTATGATTTTTAAATAGAAATAGTAAGGTTACTATAAGAAACTGAACCAAAGGCTAACCATCATTAAAATCTAACAAACTATAATACAACATCAGCAAAAAGAGATGTAACAATTTGATCAGCATAAAATATCTATTTACAAAAATCTCTTTATCATTCTATTAATAAATGATTATAGGCAGAAGGAATGTAATGAAGGAATATCTATTATAATTGTCAAAGATTTCTAAATATCTATATTCTATTTAATACATATTATGTTAAGGGATATAATCATGATTGGAGAAACAAACATACAATATTTTTTTCTTGTCTTGCCATATTATAACAACAAAAACATTATCAGTATCAAAAACTCAATTATCAATAACCACAACTTTCAAAATTATATATAGAAGATTACTCAAGATCTAAAGAATAAAAAGCATTGCAAATCCATGAACTACATAGCAATATTTCACATAACATATTTTTTGATTCCAATTAATTATTTAAATTATTATATCAAAATCATTGTTAATCATACATATATATATATTTAATCAAAATTAACTCTCTTAACATTAATCTATAACTTATTTACTTCTAGATGGATGTTTATTAGGAATCAAACTTAGTATATTTTAATAATATGGTATTTTATTATTTTCTTTTGAAATTCTATGTATGTATTCATCATCACAAAATTCAATATCATCTTCACTTGAACTTGTTACATGTTATTCTTCTTTACCAAGTCTGGATGAAAGCATTTCACAAGAACTTTGTTCTCTTAATTCCAATATTGTTCTTAAAGATGGTAATATTTTTGGTTTCTCATTTTATACATTTTATTTCTATCTCTAATTTGTTAACCACTAATGAGCTAATGCATTATTTAAAGTAATTCTATTCTAATAATCTGGATCTAATAATCCACATAATAATTCAATTAGAGAAAAAGAATATTCTTATTATTATTCTTATTTTATTGATTTCAACCATTGATAATCAAATTTAAAATTATCTAATGATTTATAAAATGATAATTATGATTTATTTTTATTTGTATGGAAGGTCAAATAGTACAATAAGACTCCAATTTGATATCCATCAATATTTGAAAAATCTGGTTTAATTTATAAATTATTGAATTCAGGTGGTATCCATTATTTTGGAACTCTCTTATTTAACCAAGCTAAATTATATTGATTTGCATCTCTATAAGCGAAATTGAATAATGTAATTTTTAATTATTATCCTTATTGATTTTATGGAGTTGTTACTCTATGTAAAATTATATTTGTTGGAAGTATGGCTCCATGATAAAGATTATTCTAATGTAAAAAACGAATCACTTTGATAATCTAGAAAATGATTTATGCTATTTATGAAGCTGTTAATTTAAAACCTTATTAAATCAATTTATATAATGTATCACCTACCCAATAATCATATAATATATAGAGAATATCACCATCTTCAAATAAAGAATGGAATTAATTTAATCCATTTTGTTTGAAACACATTAAAATATTTATCTCATTCATCAAAGCTTCATAAAGTTATTCACTCAAACTTGACAATCTTATAAGTTAAACTGTATAAACACGATCTTTATTTCATATAAATAAATTACTATTTTTATTCTTCACACAAGCATAATGATTTTATATCGAAAGTTTCTCTTGAATTGTGTATTTATTGGAAAAATTTTATAGTTTGCAAAATCTCTTTAATTACTTCTCCCACTAGAAATTAATTAATGACTAAGTTATACATTCAATTACTAGACATATGACTCATAAAATAAGAATAAATTGCCTTGACTATTTAGTAATTATACTCCTTATGCTGTAAATTCTTTATATTAGATTATTTTCTTATTCATTATACAAGATGACAATACTAAGTATTCCTAATTATCTCCAATTAACATATTTGGATATAGTGTAAATTACATCTAAGTGAATTTATTGATTTTTGTATCGAAAGTGTATAAACTTGATTTTAGTAATTGATCACAATCTTGAAGTTTGCTTAATTAAGTTGCTTAAATTTTCTTCATATTTGATTACTATAGCTAATATTTAGGTATTTGATCTAATAGATTGAGGATCCATTCTATGTTTGTAGGTTTTTAATTTTTTATATAGCTAACTCTCTTTTTTGTTTATTTCATATTGCATATCCCCCACAATAGATAATCAGTTATATTTTTATTATATTACATGTCCCTCAATTCACAATTCCCAAAGCAAGTCCCATTCTTGCCTGGTCATGTCTTCTCAGATCCCTTCAAAGAAAATCATCATAAAACTCAGCAATTTTCACATATAAATGGTACTGTCTAAGAGAAAACCAACTTTATTCATGAAGAATTTGATCCAAACCTAATGGATTCAATGAAATTCAATGCTCCTCCCAATCTAACTTATGGAAGTAGACAACCACCAGAAAATGATTACATTCCTCGCATCTAACCACCATGGTTGAAATATGATCGTGCTGTTTTACGTTTCTATGGTTACTTCCAAGAATCTGTTGTTGAAAATCCTAACGAGAACTTTAGAATTAGAAAAGTCATCATTTATTACTATTTATCAGATGGAACAATACATGTTACAGAAGTACATTATATTAATAATTAATTTATAGCCAAGAGTACCTAATGCTGGAATCCCTTAAGGTCTTTTTATCAAGAGATAAAAGATTCCAAAAAAATTAGGAAAGTATGACTTTTATTAATGGGAAGATATTCAATTGTGCTCTAACATCAATTTTTATGAAAGAGTATATATAAATTATTATTTATTTAGGTATTCAGAATTTAAGATTGTGATACTTATACTAGAGAATTCTATGAATATATGGGTAAACCTTTGAGTTTACCAGAACAAATGCCAAGAGATAATTTTGAAAACATAAGGGAAACTAAAGAGCTTAAAATCAATCCACCTGATACCAAGGAATATAAAGAATATTTTGAAGTTAAATTAGGAGGAGGACATCCAAATGGAGGACTTAATAAATATTTATAAAATGATAGAAAAGTCTTATCTTTTGATATTATATGGGATGATGCATCTATTGAAGGCTAATTAAATTATTACACATTAAACTTTTACTTGGCTGATGATACATGTGAAGTCAAAGAAGTAAGAAAATAGAACTCAGGAAAAGATCCTTATCCATTGATGTTGAGAAGATAGAAGATACCTAAAACTCCTATTCTTACTCATTATCCAGGAATGACTCTTAAGAAAGAAGAATTTTACAGTCCTCAAGATCTTATTTGTGGAAATACAGTTAAAATTTATGGTAGAGAATGCTTCATTTATGGATGTGATGATTTTACAAAGGAATACTATTTAAATGTTTTAGGAATTTAATAAAAGTAATATATTTATATTTATATCAGACCTGCCACATTAAAATAAGAGAGAGGCAAAAAGTTTTATTAACCTGTTCCTCCATATAATGGTTATGGATATGAAGAAGATTCTTTAGGTTCTGTCTATTCTTTGCAACCAAAACCACCAAAGAAGGATGTCAGAAAGAATTTCACTTAAGATCAATTCATACTCAGATTTGAAGCTAGATAAATTAGTGAGGTTAGAGAAGAGAATTCAAGAAGATTTATAATATCATTTTATTGTGGTGATGATACAATATAAGTATATCAAACATCTGAAAGGAATAGTGGAATTTGGGTATATTTTTATAATTATTTTAATAGGGTGGTAAATTCTAAGAGAGATCCAGATAAAAGAATCCATTAACTAATGATTATTATACAGAAAAGGTATTTATTTTAAGCATTAAACTAAGGATTTCTAATTGGGTGGTATTGTTTAATTTAATGTCTATAAATTCTAATTGATGAGAGCAGATGAATTCACCATTAATTATATGAAATAAAAATCAGACGTTTTCAAAGAGGCTGATGTCTCTTAAATAATAGCAAAATTAAGACTATTTGCAGATGGATATCCAAATTTTGATAGTTTCTTGTTAGATTTGATGAAGTATTATATATAATTAAGATAAATAGGAAATTGGATAAATAACTTAAAGGATATATTGATTTTGAAGAATTATCATAAGGATTATAAGAATTAGGATTTAATTTAACTTTGCAAGAGCAATATTTCTTGATGAGAGAATTTGATAGAAATGGAGAATGGAAATTGTGTATGCAATCATTATGGGAAGCATTGGGAGGCAAAAGAGCTTGATCAATTGATTAATTATTATATAAACAGATACATTTATTACATAAAACAAAAAAATAATGATCAAAAAGAGAAATTCATTGAACATAATGGAATTAGCAACTAGACAACCTTCTGGTTGTACTAATCCTGTATTATAGTATTATAATTTTATAGGATGCACCATCTCCAATTAAATTCATAAGGAAACTGACAAGGTAAGCATCAACAATGAATGGATCATCTACAAAAATTTAGACTTGTGTTTCATCTGTTCCTAATAAAACTTAGGATGTGCTCTAATAATGTATTACAATAGTTGAATAAATCCGATAATAATATCAAGAAAGGTAGGCAAGTAGGTTTTTTCATATTCGTTCATGTTCTATGCCTTGTGACAGAGTATCCATAATAAACTCATTGATTGACACAATTTTGCCTCAATCTCCAAGAAAACAATAAAGATCATTAGAGTAAGGTATATAATTTTATACTTAGAGGAGAAATTCAATCTATGATGAATCAATTGATAGAAGAAAAACAATAAAAATAAAAGGCAATTGATTAAAGAGATAGTTTAACTAAAAGACAAGATTATTGTATAAAATAACTAGTAAGAATTTTAAATATATATATTTATAGAAATCTCGAATTGAGCAATATAAAAAGTTAAATTGAGTATATGATAAAATCATTATATCTCAAAAATGCAATATTTTTATTGTTTTATAATTAAATTTGATGGCAAATACTTTTATTCCATATTTATAATTAATTTAATGAAAACTTGAATATAATATAAATTGAATATGTAAATTCTTCCTTTTTTGTGATATCTAATAAACATTCTTATTTTCAAATGAAATTCATAATATTAATATAAATTATTTTTATTAATATGGGAAATATGTGTTATCGAGATTATGATGAGGAGAAATTGTTGGGAGGATAGGAATTTAAAAAACCAGAATCAGTCTAAGGATCAATAATGAAACCTAAACGTAAATAAACATTTTGATTATGGAGCTAGTGGAGATGGTTAGACAAATGAAATTGCAAATTAGAATTAAACTGAAATGACCGATGATCCAGAATTATAAGTGGAAAAAGATGAATTCTATAAATTGTCCAATGTATGATTGTGCCTCTAAGAATTTAAGGAAAATACAAGATAATTAGATATAGCATCTAAAACATAAGAGCCTGAGGGTTAGGGCTTATAAACATAGAAAGTAAACATTGATAGTTTCCGATTATTAAAAGTTTTGGGAAAGGGATCATTTGGAAAAGTTATGTTAGTTTAATATAAATCAAATTGTATTCAAATTTATTTAGGGTAGCAAAATATTATGCAATGAAGGTGTTATAAAAAAAGAATATTAAGAATGAAAGATAAAAACGTCATACAGAGACAGAAAGAATTATTTTAGCAACATGTTCTAGTATCTTTTTAGTAAGATTGAGATATGCATTTTAATCATAATATAAATTGTATCTTGTTGTAGACTATATGCCAGGTGGAGAACTATTTTATCATTTAAGAAAAGTGGGAAGATTCAAGGAAGAAGTAGCTAAATTTTATGCAGCAGAAATATTATTAGGTTTACAATATTTACATGAAAACCATATAATCTATAGAGATCTTAAACCAGAGAATATTTTGTTAGATGAAAATGGTCACATTAAATTAACAGATTTTGGTTTATCCAAAATTATGATGGAGGAAGATGAAACTGCATTCAGTTTATGTGGAACTCCTGAATATTTAGCACCTGAAATACTTACCACAAGTTTTTATTATTCTTATTACATTATATTAGAAACTGGCTATGATAAAACTTGTGATTGGTGGAGTTTTGGAGCTTTAGTGTATGAGATGTTAGTAGGAGCCCCACCTCATTATAAAGAAAATAAAAAGGAAATGATTCGGAGAATATTAACATAACCAATACCATATCCTTCATATTTATCCGAAAATGCTCGATCTTTATTGGAGTAATTATTGGTTGTAGATGTAATTTATTTTTTTTTCATTTTCTTAGCCAAAAAAACGTTTAGGATATGAAAATGATGGATATGATATTATGAAACATGATTTTTTTATTGGTATTGATATGGCAGAAATCATTTAGCATAGAGTATATTATTGTTACATTTATATATTTAGATCCAACCACCTTATAAATTCGATAAAAAGGAGTTGAAGTATTTTGATGAAGGAATGACTAAGTAAATTGCTAAAGACACACCTGTTAATGGTACCTTATTACCAAATTAAAATTTTTCAAATTTTACCTATCAACCTAGCATGCAATAAGGTGCTACCATGAAAAAATGAAAAAAAACAAAAATATAATATTTTAATCAAACCAATTAAATAAATTAATCAACTTTTTAGTTTATCTATGATTGCACGCTTGTCTACAACATTCTTCAAAAATATAAGACAAGCTATTTGCGTTGTTCCAGATACAGAAATCACTTTGAATGATAGAGTATACTTTTTTGAATAGGTAATTATGAATTCTATTTGTAGAATAAAGTTTAATCTATTCCTGTTAGATCTCTCTTAAAAGAATATTTATTATAAGAAAGTGAATTTGCTGAAGAAGCTAGTCAAGTGGAATAGGAAACCAATGAAACTTAATAATAATAAGAAGAATTTTCTGATGATGAAAATAATGATGATGATTAAGGACCTTCAGGTGGAAGAATGATGCCTGTGATCGAGCTAATTAAAGGATTTATTCCTAGAATTGTTGGTGCAATTTGAGTATTTTAAATTCAAAATTTACAAGCATTTATAATTATAATTAAAATTCATATATATAATAATCCTCTAAAGAATTATTATTTTAGTATTAAACTTCTATAAATAACTATTAATGAGATATTTTTATATAGCAGATTAAAATAAAAATAATATATGTCATGTTTTTATAGAAATGAAAGTAAAATTGAATAAAAATTGGTAAAACAAAAAGATTTATATGAAACAAATAGATATCTAAATTTACATTCTATTTAGGTAATTGATTAAGATTTTATCATTAATTTAATGAAATTTAATTGTATATTAATATTGTTTTTTACAATTATATTTTGAAATAAAAAATCATAGAGAATTAGTTCAGTTTATTGAAGTAGAGAATTTATATATTTATGTGAATTAAATGAATAGTGAATAACATAATCATTATAACTCAAACACTTCTAATAAAGATTATCTTAATATGGATTGAATGAGGATTTATATTAGGATAGTAAATTGGAATTAAATATATTCTAAAAAGAATTAAAAACCAAACAATTAATTTTCAATCCCAGAAAGTATGATAAAATTAAGATATTTCGAAAGAACTAATCTTGAATTTTATTTTTATTTTCTTGTTTTATATCTACATTTTTAATATACTCTATGAATTTTAAGTATCTAGTTATTTGATCCTTTTGAATTTGTTAAAGAATAATTTTAAACTCATAAAATTAATGTAATCTATAACTTAAACTTAAAATTTAGTTCAATTTTGATTATATATTAATTTTCATAACTAAAAAATGAATATTATAAAATGATAGCAATAATTGTCTTTTGTCTAATACTCAAGTCTTTAGCTGAGATTATTTCGTAATCTCAAATAAACAAATGTTATGCAAATTCAACTAATAATACTTAATGTTCTGAGAAAATGCTTATATCACTTACAGTAGAGAATGCTTAAAATATTGTGACAGAATATATTAAGATTAGTGAAACAACAGTAGATAATTAAACATCATAACTTAAAACACCAATTATTATTTCAGTAACCAAAACTCCAGTTTATGCTTTCTATCCATTAAAATATACATAAGATTATAATAGTCAACCATATGAAGTTAAGATAGCAGGTGCAATTTTATCATGTGATGATAGTTGGTATTCAAATTCGCCTACTTGTGGATTTCAATATGAAAACAAGAAGAAAATATTTGATAGTCAAGGATTTTGTTGTTCTTGTGGTATACTTGATTTGATTGGTCTTGGTGATGAGTTTGCTAGAGGAAACATATGTCGTTAAGCTGGATTGACTACAGCCACAATGGCATTCTGTCTTCGATACTCAAATTTATGGTATAGGTAATAATTATATACTAATTATTAAGTGCTTATGAAATATCAACTTATAGCATATTTTATAATATAACAATTTAAGTTACATATTCTAATTAGGAATCAGAGGAATTAAAATTGGGGAGTGAGGTAAAAGCTGTTTAAGGCAAAACTTTAATTGGTAGAATTATAGGAGACTTTACACCATTAAATCCACCACCATCTTTGGAATCTTTTTATTTTATGAGACCATCTTCACCTAGTAGTAATGCTAGAGTATAGGCAGGTTCTGCTGCATTTATGATAGTATCAAAAGAATAGGTTGGTCGTGGTGAATGTAATAAAATAGGAGTTTCTTATAGTGCATTTCGTACAGAGAGTGAGAGATGTAAGAAATAGGTGAAATCATGTTTAAAGAATTAATTAGAAGATTTTTATTTAGAAGATTAAGCTTTAATTGCTAATAATTCATAACCAAAATATTTATTATCAAGATATGGTAAATTTAAGTCAATATATATGAATAATGAGACATTTTTGTAGTACAATGTAGAAGGATCTATGTCAACAATGATAACACTTGAGATAAATACTACTGGTCTTATATCATATGTAGTTAATTTAGGAAAAGGTAAAATAGATTTAGCAGAAATATAAGATTTTGAAGCTAAATCTGGGAATGGATTACTTTATGCTTAAATTACAAATGTTGGAGATATTGCAAGTGAATTTAATACATATTTAAATTGTTCGATTAATGTTATTCCTATTAATACAGTAGCTTTATATTTAGAACCATTGGAAAGTTATATTATAAAAAAAGATGTTAATGTTTTAAGTGATATGAATAAATCAAATTAGTGTAATTTTAGTTTATTAAACAATTAAGGTACACTTTTGGATTGGAAATAAATAGAATTTAATACAACAGAAATATAATATGAAAGTGAATAAAATCATGATGAATAAAATATATAAGATAATGAAATTAATGCTTTAGATGAATTATATAATAATTGTAATTCAGATTGCTCAATATTTTTTGATATAACTTGTTATATTTTGAATGATTGTAATTCTTAGATTATAACATTTTTTACTGTTATTGGAATCACATTTTTATTTATTATAATATGTTTAACTTGTATAAGTTATAGAAAGAAATTGTGTTGCTGTAAAAAATAACATAAATGTAAATCTCGTCCATTAGAAACAATAATATAAAAAGATTATACTATCAATCATAAATCAAATAAAAGATATGAAAATTCTATATCTGAAAATAATATTGAAAATTCTTCACTTTAATTAATATAAAATAGAATTATGTATTTGAATTTAGTATCAGGTTCAGATCCTATTTCAAATTAGTTATAATCAGATGTTTCATTCGAAGTATTGGCATCATACCATAAAAAATAATTAATAAATATAAAAATTAAAAAAAATAGTAATTTCTTGAAGATCTTTTAAGATGTATATGGATAAGAATCTTTAGAGAGAAATGTTAAAAAATATTTCCAAAAAAAATGTGAATCAGTACTACTATTTAATAATCTATTAACTGATCTACCATTATTCAGTTTATTATGATACTAAATATATATATATATAATATCTTTATGTATTTTATTTATTAATAATTATATATTACACTCAATAATATTAAAATATATAATAAATTTAAAAAACTTTAAAGAAATAGTTGATAATTACATATTATATCATGAATTATATTAAAATAAAATACCTAAGGATTTATAGATTTTACAAATGATAATATAATATTAAATCTTTTTTTTAACAAATTGAATTTAATAATTTATGTTAGTAAATATCATTTTTTTTTCATAACCAATTCTGATCTTTTAACTGCTCTTAAATATGTATATTAGAGTGCAACTTCTTATTTTTTAGAGAGCTTTTCATTCTATTTTTAATAATAATTATTTTTTGGTATGTTATTATTATATACATCTAAAACACTTCTTTAATCTTTCTAAGAACTACGATTAGGATTTGGTTACTCTATTTTATAATCATATCTATGTTTAATTGTATCAACATAAAACCAATTAACATCTGATGGTAGTGACTTTTCTTTATTATAATTGAGATTGACTTCATAAATGTCATTTTAATCAACTTATGAACTTCTATTATCCATTATTCTTCTTTTCTAAGGAGATATTGTCTCTTATTGTTATTATTATTTTATCGGTGAACGACTAACTTTTATTTCTTATCCATATATTTCTGAGATCTTTCTACTTAATGGATCCTTCATATTTTCCTTTGGTTTAAATGTACTTAAACTCTTTCTTAAATTTCTTTGAGAAAATGAATTGTCTTAATGATAGAAATGCTCATTTGTATGATCTGGGATTTTGTGTCTGTTAGGAGTTTTATTCAAAGGAGTACTCTTAACAATACATGAACTTTTAATATGATCATGTGCAGTGAAAGTTCTTATACCTCTATTCTGAATTTTACAAACAGTATTCCCTGAAATGGGATTATTTTTTATGGAGGATTGCATTAATTAATTCTAATATTCCCTTTATCGCTACACAACTATCATTAACAGGTATTAATCAGTTATTTTAACAAAGATTCTACGAATAATCAAATAAAATATAGCATTATTGATAACAATTCAAGTAATTAATTGAAAGACAAATACAAGTCAAAACCTAAACATTTCAGATAATTAATAATAAATTATTAAAAATTAATAATACTAAATATTCTATAGTTTCGTTTACATTTTATTTGTGATCATAATTACCATTTTAAAAATTTGGTATTATTATTTAAATAAAGAAAATCTAAAAATATTATAAGAAATAATCTTGTTTGTACTTAATTTAAAATTATATTCTCATTTAAAAACTATTTAATGAAAGAACTTTTATAATAGATTATTTATTTAATAATAATAATAACTCTAACTGAAACATTTTAAAGATTTATTAAGATTTTATATTAGTCTAATTGATTCTAATTATTAATTGATTAATAAAATTAATATATATATATAGATAATTTTTGTATTAATGCTTCTTTATGTAAATTAGTATTTAATAAATCCATTTTATTAATAAATTAAATTTTTAGATTGAAAATTGAATAAAAACAATAAATAGAATAGAAATAATAAATAGTTTAACTAGAACTCAATTAAGCAAATAATAAAAATTACTTAATAAAAATAAATACATCATTATTTAAATATTATTTATATCAATAATTGATGGAAAAAGAGGAATATAAATATGAATTTTAGTGATTCAGATATATAAGATTAACTTTAATTTTTATATATTTTTCATTTAGATTTATTGTAGGATCAACAAAAAGAGAGCGTTGATTTAGTACTTTATTATAATTAATTATATTATATTTTTTTATAAAATCTAAGCTAGTAAAAATGGATATGTATTTAGAAAATGTATAATAAAGTTTAGAGAGTATTAATAGTTCATGTTATTTGTTAATAATAGTATTTTAAGGAAGCATTACTTATCAAAATTTGATAAAAACACAATTATTTTTTTTATTTATAAATGAAATAGAGCATCGATCCTAGTGATAGTGCAAATCAAACTACTTAAATTTGTATAATTTGTTCTCCGGAACCACAAAATAAGACTTTGCTTAGTCCTAAGGATTTTAGAATAAGAAAACCAGCTCCTTTAGTTTTAAAACCTATGTTATGTGATCAATAAGAGGATTCATAAAAGGCAGTTGGATGTGAATACAATTTTAAAGATTTGAGATTAGGGAAGAAAATTGGTAGTGGAGCATTTGGAGATGTGTTTGTAGGATTCATTTAAGGTAAATTTATTGCTGTAAAATAAATGGATGGAAAATAGTTAATAGAATCAGTGGATAATGAGATTATAATTCTTTCAAAATTGACTCATAAAAATATAGTATAATATTATGGATATATGAGAGAAGCAGGAATGTTAAATGTTTATTTAGAGTATATGGATGGTAATAGTATATAAAGTAAAATAGGCGGCAGTTTATCTGATAGATTGAAATAGTTTGGAAAGTTTAATGAAACATTGATAAGAAAATTTACAATTTAAATTTTGGATGGATTAATTTATTTGCATCGTTAAGCAGTTGTGCATAGAGATTTGAAATGTGGAAACATTCTATCAAATTAAAGAGGATAAATAAAAATAGCAGATTTTGGATCCTCATCATGGAAAGAAGCAATTAATTTATCTGATACAGAATTTTGTTAGTCTATGAAAGGGTATTATATAGTAATTTTAACAGTTCTTTCAAATGGATGGCTCCAGAATTGCTAATGAAGGAAAAGAAATATGGTAGAAGAGTAGATGTATGGAGTTTAGGATGTGTAATAATAGAGATGGCAACAGCAGAACATCCATGGTAAATAACAATTTTATATTCAAATTAGGCCTAATATAAAATCTTTAGCTTAGTTATTAGAGGCTATATAGAATTTAAAATGTCCACCTATACCTACTCATCTCTCGAAAGAATGCTAAAACTTTATAAAAAGATGTTGTACTTATAATAAAGACTAAAGACCACATGCTGAAATACTAAAAGAAGATCCTTGGATAAAAAAAGAAATTTGAATATTTTCTAATGATAACTTAAATTCTCAATTATAAAATTCGAGAAGAGATTTATCTTAATTTTTACATTAAATAAGAAAACATTTAGAAATATAGGAATATATGGAAAATTTATATAAATTTAAATAATGTAATAATAAGTGGAACCAACATTAAAGAATGTTCTAGAGAATTCATCTTTAAAGTGGATATTTGTTGGTGGTAAAGGAGGTGTAGGAAAAACAACTACTTCCAGTTCTTTAGCAACATTATTTGCAAAAAATGGAAAGAAAGTATGAATATATATGAATATATTGTAGACAATAATAATTTCAACTGATCCAGCTCATAATCTTAGTGATTGCTTTGATTAAAAGATTGGAAGTCAACCTACTTAAATTAAAGGAATAGATAATTTAAGTGCCATGGAAATAGATCCTACAGTAGATCCAGATAAATTAAAATTACCAACTCTTTAAGGATTTATGAATGATTAAGCTACAAAATCATTGTTATCTGAATTAATTAGTTCAGTACCAGGAATTGATGAAGCTATGAGTTTTGCTGAATTGATGAAGTAATAATCTATTATTAAATATTAATATAGTTCTGTTGATGAGATGAAATATGATTTAATTATATTTGATACAGCACCTACTGGACATACATTGAGATTACTTAATTTTCCTAATATTATGGAAAAGGGATTGAATAAGTTAGTTTAATTGAGATATAATTTCTAAAATCTTGCTTCTTAATTTTAAGGACTATTTGGATCATAAGAAGAATTTGATTAATAAATGAATCAAATGTTTAGTAAAATTGAGACAATGAAAGATACTGTTACTAAAGTGAATGCATAAATGAAGGATAAAGTATATATTAATTTATATAAAAAAAGAATAAAACAACATTTATTGGTGTTTGTATTCCTGAGTTTTTATCTATGTATGAAACTGAAAGACTTGTTTAAGAATTAACTAAATTTAAAATAGATATTCATAACATAGTTATAAATTAAGTACTCTTTCCAGGTATTAATAATATATAAATATATATTTAGATGATTAATGTAAAATGTGTAATGCTAGAGCTAAAATGCAAAAGAAATATTTAGATCAAATGCTTGATTTATATGATGATTTTCATGTTGTTATTATGCCACTCTAAGAAAATGAAGTTAGAGGAATTGATGGTCTCAAACAATTTTGTGAACTTCTATTAAAGCCTAAAAGTGTGCCATAATTTTGATTAAGTTGTTATTTTAATATATATATAATAATAATAATAAATGCAATAGAACTCATCTTAAACGGCTATCCAAACATAATAAAGTAAAAGCTTTGTAAGGGAGTCAAAATATGTAACCAAAGTTGATGCTAAATTGATTGAAATTCCAGACAATGATGAATTTGAGAAAATAGTGGAATTTGGCAAGGAACGTGAATATGGTCTTTGTATAATTTAATGAAACATTCATTATTTTTATTCTAAAGATTCAAGTATACTCAAAAAACCTGGATTAGGTCTTATCATTGGTCTTCTACTTTTAACATAATGAAATGCTTATTTGAATGACATTCCTTTCTTCATAATTAAATATGCTATAACAATTGTAGCAGATCTAGAAATTCCAGCAGCACAATGTACTATAAATTAATTTTGTATAATTTACTTAACACATTAGTTGTTTGAATCTCTCTATCAATATCATGAAATACTTTTGAAAAATATTTTTATATTTTAAAATCTGCTTTATCATCTATAAAATAATAATGATGTATTATTTTATTATCATAATAACTAACAGGTTAACCATTTGCAACTGTTATTACACAACCTATTTTATGTTATTTTAGCCATTGCTTAACCTATAACTTCTTAAAATACCTTATTCTATGCGTCATCCAAATCCCCTAAATATAATTTAAATTTCTCTTCCAAAATTAAAGTGGCACCTTCCTCTTTTTTAGCTTATTATTATTAATTATTCTACATTTTATTATATATATATAATTCATTAATTTATAACTATTTTTGTATATATTAAATTATAGAATATTCTAAATCTATACTACTATTTACCCTTTAAATACAACTCTTAAAATTAAATTTGGTTAATAATTTAATTAAAAAATGGGAGACAAAGTTGTCTTAGGATATTGGGCTATAAGAGGTCTTGCTTAACCATGTAAATTATATAATCACTATTTATAGTGAGATTCTATTTAGAGTATCTAGGATTACCATATGAGGAAAAAAGATATTACAAACCTGAAGAATGGTTTGCTGATGTTACATCTGCTCCACTCAATTAACATGTTCTAGTGAATTTACCCTACATAAAGGATGGAGATGAATTAGTTTTTGAGAGCTAAGCACTCTATGTTTATTTGGCTTACCGTGCCAATAAACCAGAGTTATTAGGTTAAAATCCAAAGGAATAGGTTACTCTGGCATCTGTAAGAGGAGTTTTGTAAGACTTATTCAAAAGTCTGATTACATTATTTACAATTCCAGAAGACTAATTTGAAGCAAAGAAGGATAATTTCTTTAATCAAGAAGTGTTATGGATAGCAGAGAAACTAAGTAAATTCTTGGAGAATCAAAAATGGGCTGTGGGAGATAATTTGACATATATTGATTTTTAATTGTTTGAAGCAGAGGAAATATTGAGAAATTATAAACCAGAAGTATTTACAACTTTAGTTGGATTAAAGAAACATAATGAAAATTTT
This sequence comes from Paramecium primaurelia, assembly GCA_905182975.1. Taxonomy (NCBI): domain Eukaryota; phylum Ciliophora; class Oligohymenophorea; order Peniculida; family Parameciidae; genus Paramecium; species Paramecium primaurelia. Next base: position 41,432 of record CAJJDM010000153.1, read on the forward strand.
GCAAATTTACCTGCTATTAAGGCATATTAAGTTTCAGATAAAATGATAGCTCGTCCATTTTATCCACCTGGTATGTATAGATGGGGTTGAGTTTATAAATAAGATTAATATATTTATAATTTATTATAGATATATATATATATGTATATATCTTTTTTTTTATAAAATAGGATTAGTATTATTATAAAATATAAAAATATAAAAATTTTATAATTTATAATAAATAATAAATAATTAATTATTAATTTTGAATAATATGGAATAGTGAAACATTATTGATGCATTATGATTAAATAATTTATGGAAAATGGTTAAAATAAGGAACATATAAACATTTAAACAACATTCAGTTCAATTTTTTCAATAGGTATTAAATATAAATTAAGAAACAAGTTATTGTATTTCTAAAATGAAAAGGGAGAATGGTTTTTCTAATTTCACACTTTTTGGAACTTACCGTTCTATAGAATCAAAACCATTTTATTAGAATTTAATCGGTTAGACGATTCCCTTCATGTTTGCTTCACCTTCTTTTTAAATAACTTCAATCATATCACAAAAAGATTCTTTGATCTAATTTTATTCTTATATATATATACAGGTTTTTTGTATCTGTATGACATTCTATCTTTCAACCATTCTGAATTCGAAATTGATGTGTCTTCTTTTAAATTGTATTTATTGTTAGGAGAGCAAAATACCTATCTTAATCGGACAAATCAATTACAGTAGCCTTCATATCGAAATAACGAGAAATGAGTACAATTTCAATGTCACACATAATTTGCGTTCCTTCAATAATTCTATTTTTTTAAGGTTGATTCTATGGTTTGAGTTATTCATTTAAAATAAATGATGCGAAATGATTCTATGCTGTTTATGGTTGAACATTTCTCATTACATCTTCTGCATTAATAAAAGGTGTAGATGCACCAAATTAAAAACTTGGAATTGACATCCCACCTCCAAGATGTCCCATTTATAAACTGTCTGTTTATTTCAATATTTATGGGAATGATTCACCTATATTTCTAAAAACAAACATACTTGAATTTCTAACTTGCAATGTTGGAGGTTGATTCATAAAATCCTAGACAACAGGTATGTAACAATTATAAACAAAGAATGTGCTACTGGGATTCTAATTTAATTGAGGAACCAATTAATCTGATTTTCCTTCCTTAGTTGCTTCTGAGAACATTTATTTATTTTCTTATATAAATGAATTAAATTTTGGAGTATTATAATTATATTATAAAGACAAAATTTAAAAAATATTATTTCGGAGAACAACAGTAAGAATAAGAAACATTCCATATTTATAGAATCCTTCAAGAATGATCAAAAAACTTAATATATGAGTTGATATAAGATCAATATACATATTATTAATTTTTATGAATAATAAAAATTTATATTGATTAAATTTATTTATGTCTTTAGATTATGAACATCAAATAATGCAATTTTAAAATTATTATGTTTAATAATATATTTTATAATTTAAAATATTAATTATTATAATAGATTGATTTCAAGATCTAGTTATATACTAATTGATTATATATTTTACTTAAAAAATAAAATAATAATTAAACATATTTAAATCAAGTATTGGCTTTCTCCTTCTTCTTATTATCTAAATATGCTTTAAAATTTGGGGAAGTGATCTTTACATAAGGTATTAATAAGGTCCTTAATATCATGAGTTTCCTTAATGAATAATTACTCAAATAATTATTAGATTTATTATTAATATTTTACAATGAATTCCTTAGTTTTTTTAATAAATTAAACAATTTTATCTCTTACTTCATCAACTATTACTTTGCATATTACATCACACTATTTGGAAAATGCTATTAACCACATATTCTCTTAACAAGTATTTCCAAAAGAACTTTTATTTAGTAAATATTCTGCATAACCTAAAGAACCGAAACCTTTTGAATATTGTATGTTAGTTAACTATATAGATTATACAATAGTAATTACTGTTAATAAAGTAGCTTCACCTTCTAAAAACCAACTAATAGCTGGATGTTCTCTTTCATGATAAGTAACTGCTTTTCTTTCTTCTTCAGAGATATTTCTTTATATCTGTCATAACTCTTTCAGCAACATTGCAGCTTTTTTTCACAATAACATCAATTTCAATAATAAAAACTTACTTTATTTAGCCTATTCAAATAAATCTCTATATCCACTTTTACCAAGTCTTATAATAATTTTTTTACAATCCTGAAACAAATTCATTATATTTTACATTTAATCCTGCTATATCTATAAATTTAACTTTCAAATTTTGTTCCATATAAATTGTTTATGTTTAGATTTAGACATATTCAACAAATAGTCTGAAAAATTTTCTAAAATTGTAAGAAATATATTACAAAATTAAGAGTTCACTTATAAATTTATTAATCTTCAGGTTAATTCTATTTTTATTTCTTTTGTATTTATTATGAACTATAATCATTATTGTTTTGGATTCGTATTAATCTTATTCTTGGTTGCTCTTCATCTACTCTTTTTAAGACCTTAAGACCTACATCTACTCTATTCTACTTAAACTATTTGTCTTTCAAATTCTTTTTGAGGCTTTTTATATCTAAAGAAAAATTATGGAGTTCTTTTGTATGATTCTAGATATTGATTATTGAAGCATAATTAAAATTAAATCAAAATTTTTGTTTGTATTGTATAATTGTATTTTTATACAACACAAATTTTTGATCTAATTTTAAATTTTATTACATACATTTAAATTAATGAATATATTTATAAAATAAAATAAGAGTTCATAGAGCATTAATAAATTCTAAGCAGTCAAATAGGTATTTTAAATAAAATTCATGAAATTATTTTTAAAGGAAAAAGTGGGAAGGCCAATATAGATTTATAATAAAAATATTTAAAAACAATGCGAATAAAATTAATCATTTTTATTATACAATTAAGTGAACTAAATAATTAACAATAACACATAAATGTGAGAAGAAATCGGATTTTAAATTGGAATCCTTTAAAAATAATACCTGATAGAATAAGTAAAAAACAAAATTTGATATTTAATTTAGATTATCTATTATAATTGCTATTATCAAAAAATAAAAGCCAAAATATTGTAATATTAATATACAAAATATTGTTATTGATAGTTCTTCTCACTAGATTGATTATGAAATTAACAGCTAATTTGAGAATGATTAATATAGGAATTATTTGTAGTGAGTTTTCAGTCTTATTATAGACATAAAAATAATCATTATCACTTAAGATAATTCTATCGGATTAATTCTAAATATGTATTATATAAAAATAATATACTAATAATAGACGAAAATGATTAAAAAATAAATTCTAATATATAATACTTACAGATTGGTCATATCCTTATATATAGAATTCGAAGATAAAAAAATATTATCAAAAATATTTAAATTGTAAATATATTTACACCATAATTTCTAGATTATAATATAGTAATCTATTTATAAAATATATGAACTAATCTTATTTATACTTTTAATAATATAATAATTAACAATATTGATGATTTTTTAGATTTCATCTTGAAAAATCAGGGAATGCGGATATTTATAAACTAATAAAATACTTATTAATTATTTAATCTATGGATTAGACAATTTATTGATATTTCACAGAAATAATCAGAATTCATTCATAATTATTTGACAATCTAAATAATAAATTATATTAAATATTATAAATTACTACAATTATGGGTTGTTGTGCCAGTGCTGCCAGCCAAATTTCTTTGCCTACAAATCATAAGCCTAATCAATAGAAAAATTATAGAGAGTAAACATAAACAAATGAAGGTAAAGAGAAATAATAACTGTAAATGCAAAAAAATCAAGATGATTAAGATTAAGAAATCTTTATTGAAAATTAATAGTAGTTTTAAACAGATTAGAAAGATTCTGGAAGTATTCCTTTAAAGTAAACTTCACCTAAAGAAAGCTAAATGTAGAAATTATATAATTATCATCTTAGACCTTTAAATCCATATGAATATTAAGAAGAATAAATAGAGGAATAAATGATAAAATCTAAGAAGCAAAATGGAAATGAAAAAACAGATTTTAATGAACCAATTACAAGTAATATTATTTTTAATTATTTAGAAGTAAGTTAAGAGGCTTAAAGAATTAGAAAGTTTGTATAAAAATAGAGATAACTTAAATCATTATAATAATAATAAAATGATAGTGAATAAATGTTTATTATTGAAGAAGTCGAAAGATAAATTAACAATAAACAATTAACATTAGATTCATTAGATGTAAGTAAATATTTAATACGTTTAAGGAAATTTGCCAAAAATATAATAAACCTTTGATAGAAGTCTTATCTTTAATGAATTAATAAAATTATTACTTAATTGAATTAATCCTAATTTACATTAATGATTATGAAATAATTCAACATATCTTACTTAATCATATATTACCAGATGGATAAATATTATAAGCAATAGCTCTTAGATTGATAAATAAAATGAAACCATTTTATAGTACTAAAGAATAATTATAATAAACAATATTATTCATTTAATCAATCTTTGATTCTACAGAAGTAATACGTATATTAAATCAATTGGAATTTAATAATATTGATTCATATATAGATATGAAGGATTAAGATTAATTGAAATTATTTGGATTGATTAGCAAACTTTTTTAAAAGAGTGAAATTTAAAATAAAAAATTTATAGAATAATATAAAGTAGCTAAAAAGAATTTTAAATTTTAAAATTTGATTGTTCCTAAATCTATACCATTAGGATATAATAATATTAGAATTATTGATAAGGCTGTTTTAGAACATTTAGAATTTAATATCTTTCATTAAATTGCACTTTAAAATAAATGGGATTTATTTATGTAATATTCTAATGATTATTATTTGATGCCAAATATATCATAAGTAACTCCAATGATGATGTTATTTTAAAATGCACCTTTTGATATCATTAATAAATATATTACATTATATCCAGATAATTTAGAAAAGTCATTACATTTTTTTACACGTAAAGGAAAAAACTTAATTCATTGTTTTTGTTTAAATAAATCTACAAAATCTATTGATGATATTTAATCAATTATTGATAAACTAAATTAATATTAAGATTTATTAAAAGATTTATTAATATAACCTTACAATGAATAAATTCCATTAGTTACTTATTTGGATTTTTGGAAAGAACCTTAAGATATTTTTATTACATTTTTAAGTTAACATATTTAAAAAGAATTTGATTTTTATTAAATTTATTTGGATGTACTATAATCTGCATTTATGAGAAATAAAAAAGATTGGTAAAATTAAAGAATTAATCCTAATACAAAATACTTTTATTCTATGTAAAATTAAAAAACACCAAAAAGATTAAGAATTAAAAATTATGAAGAATAAGATTATTAATAATATGATAAGATTTATTATTAATATATTTAAGTTGCAAAACAAATAATAAAACATAAATTCAAAATAAATTTAAGTTGGATTAATAATTTTGATGTACATTCAACTCATTATCCATATGAATTTAGTGGAATTGTGAGACCCCTTCTTATTTAATTGGTTTAATTAGAATAATATGATTTAGTTAAGAAATAAGTTTAATTAATTAAACCATTTTATTAAAAATAATAAATAGAAAATAATAATGAAATCAATATATAAGCATAATACATATCTAAATTAATTTAAATACTTAAATTTACATCAAATCGATCTCAATTAACTCCTCTTATTGAAGATATCAAAGAAACAATAAACTCAAATCCTTAATTATTAAAGATACCTTTACATGGATATTTTGAAGCAAAATCTTAATTGAATAATTCTATTTATGGATATAATGATACTAGATCCAAATAATAACTATATTATTTTGATTGTATTTATACTCAACTTATAGATTTAAATGACAAATCATTTGATTAATGTTATAAAATTAAAGGTTTATAATTAAAATAAAATGAATAAGTGTGTTTATAAATAATACGTAAACTCTATCTAAATAATAAACTATTATAAGTAGATGATGAATTTATAAATGAAATTTATAGAAATATCACCTTTGTTGCTAATTTTGAGTAAGAGAATACTGGTTCTAATGATGATGAAAAGAATGGAAGAATCCAATGGAAAAAATCTACTGAACCTTCAAAACAAGTTATAAATGGTAAGAATTATTATAAAATAAATCATACAGCAGGTTAAACAAGAGTGATTTTAGTATTGAAAACATTTAATATTAATGATGGTCCAACTTATAATTTTAAGGAATTCATTTAATTCTTGAAAATTAAAGGTTTTAATTATAATATAAAGAATGAAAGTATGTTTGATGTAATATGTAATCTAAATTAAGAAGAGAATGTATAAACATTAGTTGAATTATATTTTAATGATAACTTTCGTAATTTCCCATAAGGTTTGCATCTATTAGATGATTATTTTGATGTTAGTGTTAATTCTGAAATTTGGTGTACTTCACTTTTCATTTATGCAAAAAATGTTAAATTTGACTTTAATTTTATTCTAGATGATGAAAGGACTATTAGTTATACTATATTTAAAATTAATGAAAATTAACTTGAAAATATATATAATTGGGGATTAGGTGGAATGATTTTAAATTTAATAGTTTCTCCAAAAGAATATCCTATACCTAAGAATTATAAAGAAAAAGCTGCTTTGTATACTATTTAGAATCATAAACCTTTTTTGGCTACATTGATAACAATTAAAGAGTGTTATGATGATTTAACATAAATATATCCTGAAGTAAAAATAACTTAGGATATAATTTATAAATTATCATTAAAGGACATTGTATAGAATAATTCATTTTAGAGTTTAAATTATGTTTTAAAGTATACACAAACTACTAGAATAGTTTTAGCATCTATTTTGGCTTAAAACTTTTTTCCTTTAAATTATAATTTTAAGAAAAACATGGAAGAAGTTGAAAAATTTAATAATACTTTGGTATAATTGCTTGATAATTTAAAATATGATGAAGATTATTCAAATAGAAAATTAAATTTATTAGAAAATTGTCATCTTTATTCTGTGATAAATCTTAAATCATATCAAATACTTAAGCCAAGTTAATAATAAATAAAATTAACTCATTTTGTATAAATAATGCTTTCTTGTAGTTATAAGGAAGTGAAAATAGCATTATTAAATGATATGCCAGATGATATATTAAAATATCTTAAGACTTCATTAAATAAAATATGTTGTAAGGATTAAGAAATGATTATTCCAATGATTAAAAGAATTTAGCTATTAAATTAAAATGATGGAACATTAATTTATATCAAAACAATATTATCATTACTTTTCAATTAAAATCCATCTAAAGCTATTGATATATTATTAGAAATTCTTGATAAAAAAGAATTGAGATATAGAATATAATTTATTTAACATTTATATACAAAAGCATTTTGGAATAAAGATTAAGAAACATTAAATAGATTATTAGGATATTTGGACAAAGATCCAGAAAAAAATACATATAAAATGATTTTTCTATTAAGAAATTTATTTAGTGTTGATACTGAATATAATAATTATGTTTTAGCTTTAAAATATCATCCATGTTTAGTATTGAATACACAATAATATTAAAAATATTTAAAATAAAATAATTTTGGAAAATGGAAATTAGGATTAGAGTATTAATTATGTTTAAGAGAAGGTTTACATGAAAAGATTGAAATATTGAATTAATTAATTGGTCCATTTGATTAAATAAAAGATAATTAGACTTTTTGTGAATTTATTGCTACAGTTTTAATAGAAGCAAAAGTTTAACCATATAATGAATCTTTAAAAGATAATTAGGTAGGTTTTATAACTGCATAATTACGGAGTTTAAATGAAATGGATAGATATTAATTTTTGAGTTATATTTAACCATATACTTTAGAGAGAAAATAATTAAAATAAAAGAATTCATTATAATAAATAATAAATAAGGCATAAGAATAATTTGAATAATCAAAGAAAGTAATTAATCATCCAATAAAAAAACTTGAATAAATAAATAAATTAGAAGCATAATTAATATATAAATAAAATTAAGCATATTCAAAATAAAATTAAAATTATTCTTGTTTATTTTAATCAAGTTAGAATTCATAATTATAAAATTATGAGAAATGTTTTGAACTTGTTTAAAAATGGGCTAATTAAAAAGTTTTGATTTAAAAATCTCCATTTTATGAATTAATGTATGCTCTTAGATATCCAAATAAATAATAAGTTTAATAAAAAGAATAATTAATTGAAATTTTGATTAAACATTTTTTATTAAAAAAAACTGGACCTAATTTTTTAAAGTATAAATCAAAAGAATATATTGAATTATTAAAAGTTAATTGTTCAACATCAATTAATAAATATATGAAATATGGCATTAAATAAATAAGACCTTAAATGTAAGAAATCTTTGTATCTGAATTTATATGTGAAGATCAGAAATATGATCCTAGCAATGATGATTTGGATTATATTATAATGACTATGAAATATTAGAATATTAAATTAGTACCAATATTGAAAAAGAAATATAAAGGATTATTAGAGATAAAATTTAATAAAGCAACTTTATTTTATGCAAAAAATGAAGTAAATCTATTACCACTTTCTTAATATGATGTTTCATGTAAAAAATTTGAAAAAAGAATGTAATTCTATTGTAGATTTATAAGTGGAGTTGGAGCAAATTTAAAAAAATTAACACCTGATTAAGTATTTTTAGTTTTTGGTTAACATAATCATATCTTATAAAAACCATAATTTAGTTATGAAAATTTAATTCTTGCTCTTATAAGTGGAAATATGGAAACTATTTTATTTATAATATAACTTCATTAACAACCAAATAAACTTGTTTATGAATAGAATTTATTTTAATTAATTATTTTAGGAAATTTTAGTGATAATCTTGTTATAAAATTTTTTAATAAATATATTAAAGATTATGTAAAATAAACAAATAGAATATTTTTATTTGATAATTAACCTATTTTATATTATTTAATGCTTATGAAAAGATAAAAATTATTTGAAGATATTTATTTATAATTTATGATTTAAATACATGGAGAATAAAAAGCTTTATAAATATTAAAAGATGAATTATTAATTGTTATTGGTGGCAATAATAATTAAGATATATTAGGTTTAGCATTAATGAGAAAAAACTATTTTATATTAAATTATTGTACAAATATCATAAATAAAGAACATTTAAAATTTATCTAACATTTTGATATTAATTATTTCAAATCAATTAAACCTTAAAATAATAATACTCCTTATTCTAAATTTATTGAATTATACTAAAAATATCTTCCTTTATGTTGTATTGAATTGAAATTTAAATAATTTGATAAAATGAGAGTTTAATTATCAAATGGAGTATTTAGTATTAAAAATAAAAAATAAATTAATGTAAGAGAATAATAAATAAATTAACTTATATAATATGAATAAGCTTGTATCAATTATATATTTAATTTGAAAGAAATTTATTAATTTCACAACAAATCTTTATCTATTTAGATGGCTTTAGATAAATGGAGTATGATAGCTTAATATTAATTTGATCCTATTCTTCTACAATAAATCTTATAACAATATAAATAACCTGATGGATCTTATAATATGAAAGTAGAAGAATATTAAATGATTCTTGAATAATGTTAAAAACATAGAATATATTAACATCCAATTTTTGATGAACTTGCTGTTATAAATCCTAAATTATTCATTTAAATTACAAATCCAATGATTCTTAATATTTCATCAGTTATTGTTGTAAATCAAACTTTGTATTAAACTCCTGAATTGATTAATTATGTAGAATTCCATTATAATCAATATATGGAATAAATTAAATTACAATAAAAAAAGAGATATAATCTTTAAAATAAAAAGAAAAAGTAATTGAAACTACTTGAAAAATAAGAAAAAAGCTAAAATGATACCAAAAATGAACAGTAAATTGCATAAGTAGAAGAAGAATAGGAAAATCGATAAGGTGAAGAAGATGAAGAGGAAAATCTATAAGGTGAAGAAGAGAAAAATATATAATAGGTAGAAGAAATTTAATAATAAGAAGAAGATATTTAATAATAATAAGAAGAAATTTAATAATAAGATGAAAGTTAATAATAAGAAGAAGATACTCAATAATAATAAGATATTCAATAAGAAGATTAAAATACATCATAAGATAAAAGAACATAAGATTTGAATTAAGAAAATTTGGAAAATGACTCTGAAATGTGTGATGAAGAATAAGAAAGGGAAGAAGATGATTAAATAGAGATGCTTAGTAAAAATAATGAGATGCAAAAGAATATTCTTTATGCCTTTTATTTATTACTTTGTATCTAATAGGATCAATATTAAGGATGGCTTTCAAAGTAATAATAATTAAAGGTTATTGTGGAAATGTATTAAATTTTATTAAAAAATAAATTGAAAATCAAATAGCAAAAACCATTTATTACTGAAAATAGTAAGATATTCATATTGTCATAATTAAATAAGGATTATAAATTTAAAGACTTTTCTTATTTTGAATAAATTTTAGAAAAGGAGGATTCCAGAGAATTAGCAATTTTAAGAGGAATAATGTATATTTAATAAATTAATGAAATCATAAAAGGGTTTATTGGCAGATTGAAAGAAGAGATTATAACAATGAATAATTTTAAGAAAAATGTATTTCTTGTATTTGGAAAAGAGTAAATAACTTATGAAGAAGATGGTTTTACTATTCCTCTATAATATGGTGATAAATCATTTTATTTATCTGAAGAGACTATTGCATAAGCTATTCCATAATTAAAGATAGCAAATTATTAAATGAATATAGATGTAGAATTAGTACTATATCAAGAAATTTAAGAGAATTGGAAGAATTTTGATTTTAGTTCAATTACAACAGTTGATTTTAATGAGATCATTATAAATTCAAAGGAGAATATTTTAGAGAAATGTTTATTTTTTAAGAATTTAATGGAATAATAATTTGATAAGGTAGGTATTTATTAAATAGATGATGTATTTGCTCCTCATTAACATGAATAAATTAGATAAACTGATATGCAATTATTTTAAACATAAGGACAACCTCCTTCTTTAATACATTAAAGTCAGAGTCAAATGGGTTTATCATAAGGTAATTAGATGCAAAGATAATCAACAATGAATTAATAATAAATAATGAAGGAAGATTTTCAATTTATGTTTGAGCTATTACCTGATAATACTTATTAAGTTAGATAATAAAAGAAATAAAAAAATTAGAAAGAATTAATATTTGCTGAATTTTATCATTTCATTCAACCATAAGTAGTAATTAATTTAATAAAATTAACAGAAGAAGAATTCATTGCTAATTATAATGGTAATGCTGTAATTTCAATGATTATATAAGATTTTTATAAATATAATGAATATTTAAGTAGTTTAATAGAATAAAAATAATAATAAGAATGGAGATTAGAATTTCCATTTTATATAAAAAATCAACATTTTATATTTTAAGATTAATTGTTTTCAACATATAATATTTAAATGATATTTACAAAATTGGTAGGATTTATAGAAAAAGTATAATAATTATTGGGTAGAAGTGAAGATTAGAGTAAATTGGTATGGAGAATAAATACAATATCATTTTTAGAAGTAATAATAAGTAAATTAGTTGAAATGTAATAAGCTACAAATAAAATAATTAATATTTATTCAATAATTGAATAAGTATTTAGTTGGGATACATTAATCATGATTTTGCATTAATTACTATATAATAATTTGATAAAAGCATAGCAAGTATTAAAAGTTATTAGAGGGGTTTATGTTGAATTTAATGAATAATAAGGGACTTAATTTGTATAGAGTGATTAAAAGAAAGGATTAGATAAAATTTTCTAATTTGGAAATACTACTTATCTTCTTTATAATCATATATTAATTATTAGATTGAATATAGGGATATGCAATTAAAAAGAATAAATAATTAAATAAGATTTATAAATAACTTAAATTTAAAAAAGTAGTAGAAGTGTATTTAAACCAGATCCAATGATATAAGAATATTTCCATAGTATTATAAATGAATATGATTTCTATAATTAAATATTCAATCCAGAATAATTAGTGTAATACTTATTCAATAAATTGGATATTGATAGACATTTATTAAAATATTCAAATCAATTAAGTAAGATACTTAATAAAACTATAACTTTATCTGTTGATCATTAATCATTAGCTTCAATTTTTTCAAGTGAAATCTATAAAATTAGTCAAAATAAGAATAGTAAAAGTAGATTAAAAGAAATGGAATAAATTTGGTATATTTTATTAAAATTAAATAAATATTTTAAAGAAGATTTATATAATTATTTATAAAGATAATTGAAAGCTGAAAGATTTGATGAAATGTTTAATATTAGATTATCATGTTTATTATCTGCATTAAGATAAAATTAATCATTAATGAATATTATTGTATCTAATACTAGATAATTATAATTAAAATAGAAATCTAAAATATTATAAAGATTATGTTATGTTACTTAAAAAAGTAATATAAAATTATCATATCATTTTGGATTTTAGATCTCTAAAAATTATTATGTAAATAATAGTAAATTAGGAGATGTTTGTATGATAGTTTATTGTGAAAATCAAAAAAATAATTTAGTAGCATGTTAATTAGTTTACAATTCTAAACCTGGTCACTTTTTATTTTCTTAATTAGATCACATGAATGATGAACTATTAACACATGATAGAATAACAAGAAATTAAGCTTAATATACTGGATATACATATTCACATAATGAACTCAGATATGTACAAATTGAAGACTTAATGTCAATAGTATTATTTCAACCAATTTGGCCATCAGATCCTGTTTTCAACTAATCAATCTTAAATGTATTTTTCACTGATTAAGATGGTAATATTTCAATATGTAATGAATAAAAATTCTTGACTCTTATGAGTCAAATTTAATGTGAATAAGATGAATTCAGTAAATAAGAGATGCTTGATAATCTCTTTGGAAATGGTCTTGTTTCTTCTTATAGTGATTTAAGTCTAACTTAATTGACACCTATTTTTCCAGATTAAATTAATTTTGATTTTGCTGCTATTCATTAGTTGAAAAAATAATAATCTTTAGTTTAAGGATAAAATGTATTTGTTAGAATTAATGGAGATAAATTTAAACTTGATTAAATTGAAATTGCATCTGTTAGTATGGCATGTCATTTTGAAACTAATATTATAGCTCAATAAGCATAGAAAAATTTTATTAAATTCCTTAAAGAACATACTGAATTATCAAACATTTTCTTACATTTTGATGACTAATTGAATTAAAATCCAGAATATTATTTAGATTGTTTCCTTGTTGGTGGAACTATATTTGAAGCCTTTTAATATGGTTATTAAACATTTAAGGATGGATACACTTATCCAAAAATGAATAATTCATTATAGTTTCTATTTGAAATTTAATCAATTTTAACAATAAAAATCAATTTCATTAAAACATTTATTGAAAAAGTTGAATTTATATTTGAAAAAAGTTATGAAAATTAAAAATAATTAATTCAATATGAGAATAGAACATTAAAATGTTATACTCTTATAGATGAAAATGATAATATTTAAGTACCAGACTCAGGTTAAATTGCATAATTTTTATTTAATTTAATTTTGAAATTTTAATTGAATAAAATGAATTCATATTTTACAGATGAAAATTTAAATATAGTTGAAGTTGGAGAAATATAAATAGAAAATATTAAAACAGTTGTTGATATAATTTTATTGGCAAAATATCTATTTAAATTATTGAAATTAGATGATGAGAATATTAAATTAAATATTTCTATATTATCATAGAAAGAAATTAAAACTTAATTTAAAAATACAATCTATTAATTTATTGATGATGGATCTCATTTAATAATTAATTATGAAACATTCAGTGATTTTAATATCTGTGATTTCTTCTTAGATTATCTTAACAATAAATAATTTTATATTAGTAATAGATATAATGATAAAATCAAATATGATGGACCAGAAATTATATAAGAAAGATTAGAATTAAATCCTAGAAAATTATTAAGTGGTATTGAAGATAATCAAAATATTGAATTATTAATCTATAATATAAATAAAGGAAAATTATTAAATTTAGATGTAATAGATCCTAATTAATTTGATTAACTCTACTTAATATTTAAAATAGATGGAATTTATTAGAAATTTTAAGCAGTTAAATGTTGTACTTATAAACTATTAAGTGGTTATTTCAAATAAACATCATATGAATAAAATATTAGCAATTCTTTATTTTTATTAATATTAGATTTAGAATCTAATAAACCATTAGAACCATAATTAGCCAAAATAGATGTTTAATAAACTAAAGAAAGAACCAATCTTATGAATTTAATTAAGAAGGAAAAAAAGAAAGAATAATTATAAGTTTCTTATAAATTTATAACTAATAAATCATTATTGGTCGAATTTTTTAGTGATAAAATATTAACAATGAAATTAAGTGTCTCATAACCACTTAAAATATCTATGATCTAAAAAGAAATAGTAAATTAATTAACATTCGAGTACACTACATAAAACACATAAGATTTGAGTAAAACTACTCATGGAAAAGTAATAATCAAAGGAGTTGAGAAAGTAATTGAAGTTGAATAAGAAGAATAAGTACCTTTTGGTATAGGAGATGCCAAAATGATGAAAATTTTATTAAAAAAATCAAATTAAAAAATGGATGAAATACTGTTCCATAAATAATGTGAACCAATAATACATTCTAAAGATTTACAACTTAGCAATACAATTAATATGTTAAGTAAATAAGAACTTCAAGCAGCATCTAGAGCTGGAGAAGAAAGAATAGATTATCTAGAGTTTAAAGATAATTTAGGAAATCGAATCAATAATTTTTCATATTCTTCTTTAGTTTTTGTGCATTCATTATTTAATTAGATTCAATATGTTCCTTAATAAGAACATAAAGATTATGGATTAAATTTAATTTGGACTCCAATTTTCAAAGGAGTCTATAAACTGTATATTGATGATGTTAGAATTAAAGGTAGATTTATTATATTGGCTAATACACCTAGTCTATAAGAAAGTGAAATAGAAATTCCTTAAGAATTACAAACAATACCATTTTATGAAGATATTCCATTTACATTTTAATTAAGGGATTCATATTCAAATATATATGGTGATATTGAATATGATATTTATTTGGATTGTAAATGTGAAATAGTTTGTCATAAAGGTGTTACCTTGTAAGTTAATTTCTAAAACTTAACTAAAAGTGGATCCATTAATGCAAAAGCTCATTTTGTTCCTGATAATGTAGAGGCAAATGAACTATAAACTGAAATATTGATTTTAATAAATAAGGAAATTAAAAAAGGTATGATTATATAATTTTATTTTTAAAGTAAAACCAATTAAGATTTCAGGAGTATGTTTAGAAAAAAGAAGAAAGAAATTTGAAGCTGAATTAGAAAAAAGTTTCAAAAGAACTGAATATTCATTAGTAATTAGAAGATTGAATTTCTTAAAAGATTTATTAGATTTAGCAGATAAAAAAATGAATTATAATTTTAGTATTAAGTTTTAAGATGAACCTGGTATTGATGCTGGAGGACTTAAAAGAGAATTTTATGATATGATAGGTAATACTCTAAAAGATGATACATATAAATTCTTCTAGCCTGTTCAAGGTAATCTTGGAAAATATTTTCTACATAGTAGTTTTAACAAAATAAAAAATAAAAAAGAATATGCTTTATTATTTGGAAAGGTATTATTCATTTATAAATCTATAGTTAATTGCTAATTCAATTGCCAATGGCTATTTAATTGGTATTGATATAATAAGTCCATTTTGGAAGGTTGTCTATGATGAAAAGATAGTTTTTGAAGATCTTATCTTAATATGGGATAAATAGACATACTCCAATTATGCTAATCTAAGAGAAATGAATCCTGAAACTATTGAATCTCTCTATTTAGATTTCACTTATTAATTAGGCAATTCTACTATTGAATTAATTCCTAATGGATCTGCTATGCCAGTTACATAACATAATGTACATTAGTATTTAGACAAAACTGCAGAATACATTATTTACAAATAATTCCAAGAAATATATAAATCATTTATTGAAGGCTTTACAACTGTTGTTGATTTAAAGGTATTTTACATTCAAATTGGTTTAAGATTTTCCAAAAGTGGTTGAAACCTTCTGAGATATCATTGTTAACTTAAGGATTACTAGAAATTAAGCCAGATGTAGTGTTATAAAAAATATCATATTCTGGAGGTAAAGCAAGTCACAAATCTTACTTTGAAACTTATGTTAATCAAGCAGATTCATAAACATTAAAGAACATGTTAAAATTCATTACTGGTATTATTTTTATCAATCTTATTTTTAGGTTCCTCTGCTATTCCATTTGATTAAAGTTCTTATATAATATCAGTTGAATTCAAGAATAATTTAGATATAAGAAAATTGCCTTTAGCTCATACATGCTTTAAATCTATTGAAGTTCCATTATATGCAAATTATGGACAAATGAAATAAAAATTAGATATTGCTTTTACTATTGGTTTAGAAGGATATGGATTTGGTTGATATAAATTTAAATTACATGAGTTTTAAAAAAATAAATTATAACATATTAAGTTTTAATCTTATAATTCATGTAAATAGATCATCATCGAAAGGTGTTGATCTTTTTTATAATGGAGGCTAAGTATTTTACATAGGTTGATCAAATATGTCTTCTAATTCTTTTGGCATCTGTTTTTTTGTTTCTTGATATGATGATGTTAAAGGTGTTAATGATTGTGATGTTCTATAGATTGGGTATTAAAATTATGTCTAATTATTATAATAGGATTAGAATTAATTATTTTATAAATTTTAAAATGCATTTTATTGAATTGAATTTTATTAATTTTAAAAATTCATTGATGTAATCTAGGATTAACTGAAAAGAGGCATAATAAATGATTAAGAATGGCTCTTATTGAGTTATTATTATTAAAGTTAAAAATTAATGTTATTTTTTTAATGTTAATTAGATTCAAAAAAATCTAATATATTACCTTATGATAATATTTATTATTTTTATGGATTGATAGTTTAAGAGTAGACTAATTATTATTATTATTATTATTATGATTATTATTATTATTATTATTATTATTATTGATTACTTAAATTGTATTAATTAAATTATTAATTTTGATTTGATTAATTTATTGTTTAAGACATATTCATATTATTAAATTGTTATTCTGTATTAATTTGAGGTTTTATATCTGAATGATATTATTTTGTCTATTAAGACTAAAAGGGTTGTTAATTAAGAGTATTTTTTGATTAAGCTGACCATGAATTCTAACCAAATTCAAAGAAAGGATTTGGTTTTTCAATTTACTTTTGATTATTTTATTATGATGTAATTGTATTTTTAGGTTCTTTTTATGGAGTATCAAATGTGAAACCAAAGTTACCAAATTAATTGTCTGTACCATTAGTTGAAGTAGTTCCAAAATTAGCAAAGTCTTTATTAAATCCTTATTTCCACAATATTTCTTATTATTTACTTTCTGTTTTGTTTTAAATATAATTAGTTTGATGATTAGGAACAGTTACTTTAAATTTCTACAATGGCTATTAAAAATTTGTTTTTTGTGGTTCAACATCTTTTAAAGGACTTAAATCATACTCATCATGATCATCATTGTTTAGAGTACAATTTTTTGGATTCTCTGTTTAATTTATATTACGAGTATTGAAATATTCAGCAAAAGGAATATTGTTCAAATAAAGTTGATATGATTCATATCTAGGTGCAATTGTGACAAGACAATTTTAAATTTTATATAGGTATCTGAAATCACAAAAAAGACTGAAAATAAATGATATGGAAAGAGCATTACCTAGATTCTTAATGAATCGGTCTTCCGTTGTATCTAACTTCTTTTTTGCCGGAAAGAGAAGAAATTAAAAGTACAATTTCTTGATCTACATTATCAATTGAGAATTTCCAAATATACTTCTTTTTCGAACTAAAGTAGAGATTATTATAAAATTTACCTTTTAACATTACGACCAACTTCTTATTCTGAAGAATTAATAGCTTTGATCAACATATGTATAAATGAAATTAAAATATAGAGAAGTCTAATATAAGACACCAAAAGAATTAAATAAAAAATAAGATAAAATATATGAAGTAAAAAAGAAGGATCAACAACATACTTCCATTTAATTTATAATATTATGTATATAGAGAGAATAAAAACCATTCGATTTTTTTTAATTTGACTAAAAAAACAAGTCTAAAGGACTAGGATGATATAATCATAGTATTTAGTAAACTTGAATTATGAATAATATCACTAATCTTCAAATTAATTCTCTTTTTCATTTTAGTACAGGGTCTAATTGACAAACAAATCAGTATAATAGTTCAGGTTAATAGGAAATTAAGGAAGGAAACCAAAGTTGTATAGAAGACTTCTGTCTGATGCAATAGGTTGTGGATAGATTATTTCATCAGGGTAGGTTGTTTGGAATAATGGAAAGTCTAATTGATGTTGAGAAATGATGGGTTATTAATAAAATGGATAGAAATGTTAGATTGGTTATGTAGTTTGGCTATCTTTCTTTTTTCTTCCTGCACCTTTTTATCTTTTCTTGACTTAATGAATGAATGGATTGAATTTTTAATGATGTGATCTAATTTGATAAATTGAATTTATGATACCTACATTATGAAGGACTGCGACTTCCAATGATTTCACTCATTTATTTGAAGATTTTATTGCTTTTCTTTTAATCTTGTGATTCCATAATTTCTTTGTGTAATTGTAGAAAGTCTAAGTATGTTTAGTGTTCTTATTGACTCCAATGTCCAGTGTTTTAAGAAGGATTCACAATTTATCTTTTTTTATTTTTCCTACGTATAGGGACAATAGAAACAGGTTGAATAGGTTAGATAACTGCTTCTTCTTCTTCTTCTTCCTTTAATTATTAACTCAAACTCATGAAAATATTTTGTATTTATTATTTATGTAATAAATAATATCTTTTCACCATGTTTTTTCTGGGGCATATTTTGGAATTGTGCTTCCCTCATGTTATATAGTTTATGATGCTGAATAATTACCAGCTTTAGCACATTTAACAAGATCTGGACCATTCAACAATTCAGCAATAAATCTAATTAATATATAAAATTAATTAATTACCCTCCACAAAAAGAATCACCTGCACTATTTGTATCAACAATCTTAGAAACATCAACTAATTAAACTTCAACTGTTATAACTTCATTTTTTTTAGCTATCAATGTTGGTTTCTTACCTTATGTACATACAACCACTCTTTCTCTTTGTCCAAGTTTTTCATATGCAGCTATTTATTACATAACCTATTATAGATCTCCTTCCAATTTCAAATTCTTAGCAAATTACTCAACCTCTTCTTCATTACCAAATAAATAATCAACATATGGAAGAACAGCCAAAATATCATTAAATTTATCACTAACTGCATTTACACTTGAAAGAGTCAAACAAGTGTTAACTCCACTTTCTGAAGCAATTTTATAAATATTTTTTGTAAGTTCAGCTCTTGGATATAAGAAATAAACTTCACTAAATAATACAGTAGCAGTTTTAATATCTTCAATATGTTTATTAACGTAATCCTCAGATAAATGAGCTGCAGCACCAATCAATGGAACCAAACATCTAAATATAAAATATATAATTACCTATCCTTATTACATAATAATACTCCACATTTACCTGTAGGTTAATCTTATTCATCAAATAATGTTGTCACTCCATCTTAATTTGTCACCTCAATTAACATATTTGCAAATTTATCTTTCTTTCCAACACAACCAATAAATTTCACTTGATCTTAACCTGCTTAAGCCATCCATCTAGCCAATCTTATAGTATTAAGTGCAGATCCTTTGAATAATTTTTATCTATACCTCCTGGAACATGAGAGTGAGTTGGAATATTAATCAATTCTTCATAGAGTGGTAAATGTTTTTCTTCTGCAAAATAAGTATTATTGAGTGTCAAACCATACTTCTCAAGGAATTCAGCTGGAACTTCAGCCTAAATATCTAACAATGGACTTCCTAAACCTATGATCTTCTTTGCTTCCATTAATTATTTTATTTTATGTATTCACATTATATTTACTAAATACATAAACATATGAAGAATCTTTACAATAAAAATATTTTTAAATAAATTATATAAAGTTAATATTAATCAATCATTTGTAATCTATTTATATCACTTATAATAATACAATCTTTTTATTCGATTTCTTAGTATTTTATAAACATGCTATTTCTCAATTTCATCTTTCTCTTTACTTACAATATACCATGAAAATTGAGTTATATACAAATTTATAGTAACTATTAAAAATTCACTTGAAAATATCCTAATTTTATACAAATTACAGCTTTATAATCTACCTAAGTATATCAAATTTGTTTCATTATCACCCAACTCTTAATAACATATCATTAGTTATATTTATCTACTCAATTAACATTGTTTTATCTCATTCATCTAAATATAAGTGTATGGATTGTATTAATTATCCATTTCATATTCATTTAAATAGTATTCCCTTATTGGATTTGATAGAGTACTCTGTAAATTAATTCGAATAATTACTTATTCTTCCTCATTAAAACTATTGTAAAAATAGATGACAAATCATAAAGAGAATAATAACATCTCATATTAATATCTCATTTCAATTCAAGATACAAACTTCAACTTGTGTATTCATAACACTTCTTTATTTGTGTGTTATTAAATAATGAATCCTATTTTCTGATTATTTATATGAACAATATAGAAATTGATACTAAAAAATTATATATTTAAGATTATGAGAAATGCATTTTTTTATTTTATTAAAGTTTAATGTAAAACAGCTACCTTACCTAATTAGATTGTAATCTATTATTCTAATTAACTCTATAGAAATCTAAGAGTAAGCTATTCAAATGGCATATTAATAACCATAGGAAGGTTAATGGACTAAAGAACATGATAAAAATGATTGCATCATTTATTCTAAATTAAATTAAGTTGGTCTCAAGATGACAAGAACTGAACTAAAATTAAATGTAGATCCAAAGAAAGCAATGGATGTTATATTTGATATGACTAGGAGATCTGAATTTGATGAGAATTTCTTGGAAGTAAATAAATTGATCATTTTAGGGCAAAATTGTAGAAAAAATAGATTAAAATAATGTTATTTATTATGGAGCTGGTAAATCTCCTATTGTCTTAGTCGATCCAAGAGACATGGTAGCTCTTACTAGAAGAACTATACTGAAAGATGGAACTCATATAGTAGTTTGTAAAATTAATATATAAATTCTAGCTAAATCTGTCTAATTAGATTCTGTTCCTAATAAGAAGAATTTTACTCGTTGTGAAATTATTATTTCAGCATTTTTGATTAAAGAAATAACTCCAGGAACATGTTAGGTTATTATCATTGCTAATGTTGACCCAAAAGGTAGCATTCCAAAGATGTTAATCAATTCTGGAGTATCTATGTAAGCAGATGCTGTTAAAAAATTGATGGAAAAAATGAGATAATAAACTTTGAAAGAGTGAATTTTATATTTACATTCATCAATATTAAGATATTTTTATATTTCACTTTGTTGATTATTATATAAAAAAATAATACTTTTAAAAGGATTATTATATTCATATAAAATTTTAATTATTAAAAATTAATAATGTAATAATTAAACTAAAAATTTTAATAATATTTTATAGAATCAGAATTACAATGTTCACATCAAATTTTTGTTATTTTATCTAACTATCTTAAGTGTGAAACGAGAGAGGAGGCTTAAATGTTTCTATTTATTTTATTATAGATTTTAAGGGGAATAGATTACATGATGTAATTTTACTTATTAAATCCTCATCATCATTTGAATTGATAAAAATCCTTCAAGAAATTAACAATCGTACTAATTTGAGATGTACTTAAAGAAAGGATGTGTTAAAAAAAAAAGATGATAAGTGTATAATAACTATGTTCTATGTTTTTTTTAAACAAATAGTTAATTTTTAATTATATATTTTTAATAGAAATTGCTTTCATTTTAATGCAAGTCTTGATTCTTTGTTTCATATATAATTTTAATAATGAATCAATAGGAAGCCATAGAAGTTTACATGGCAAAACAAGGTAAAGCAGTTTAATCATATTTGATTACCTTGGTTGATGGAACAGGCTCAATGGGCAATGAATATGAACCAGCAATCAAAGCACATTAGGATGTCTTTTCAGATTTAGGCAATAAAAAGATGGATTATCAATGGGAACAGGATTTATATTCTTTCCTTCCTTTTAGATGTGCAGGAAGTGGAAATATTTCAAAAACATTTAATGTTATCTTTCAAAAATTATTGAATGAAGCCTACCCTAAAAATATTACTTTTTTATTTGTAAGTGATGGAAGAGAGCATTTTGATATGGATGAAATATCAGCAAAAATTGAAGAAATGAAAACAAAATATTTAATTTAATTCATATGTGTTGCTGTAGGTGATGCTTTTCCTGGTTAGATTAGCAATCAATTAAGAGACAAAATTCACAATTAAAATGAAAGCTGTCCTGCTGTCTTTAAAGTAGAAAGAAAATGTTAATCTTCTGATGTCTTGTATAAGGAATTTAGTAAAATTTTTACAGAAGTTAAGGGTTTATTAAATGTTTAAGAGAAACATTTTGAAGTAAATTAACCTGTTTATTAAACATTGGTATAAGAATAACCAACAAAAAATGTAGCACCAAATGAACCTTTTTTTAGAAGGGTTGATGAAAAAGCAGAGCCAATAGTAATAGAAGATGAAGTTGTTAAACCAACAGATAAACCAAGTGATATAGCAAAATTAATTACTAATTCTGTAGAAAAGGAACTCATCCTCACAGCAAGTGATCCTTAGCATAATTATAAAGAAGGATTCAGCAAAATATCTGATTTAGGTTAAAAGATATTAGATTAAGCTAAATTTGATAATGACTTAAACGAGGATATAAAAAAGATAGCTTCATCATAAATCTTATTAGCAACTAATATAGCAGATGGTAATCTAGAATTAAAGAAAAATGAGAAGGAAATGACAGATCTTTAAAAAGATATTAGAAACTTTGATAAGGTAATTGAGTTTGTTGAAAAAAATGCTTAGGAAATTGAATAAAAAGATATAACAGGTGAAAAAGCCAAAAAGAGAATGTAAAAATAATTAAATAGTACTATATTTGGATGTTTTGTAAGATCAAAAACAACAAAGAAAGAATTAGATTTAATAGAATCTATTTGGGCAATTACAATAGAAGGTTTGAATAATTATAAAAAAGTTATTGAAAATGATCCATAATCTAATTTAAATAAATTATTAGTTGAGTTTAAGGAGTTATTAGATAAATAATTATAGAAAATATTTGAATAGCAATAAGTTACTGAATTACTAGATAAACATATATAAATATTAAAAGAATTAAATGATACCCTTAAAGATATACATTAATTAATTCAAAAGAAAGATAAAGTAAAAGCAAATGAAGTACTATAATTTATTAAATTACGTGCAAAACCAATATCTGAAAATAATATTAATTAAACAGGTGCCATTTTTGATTAAACTGATGAATTTTCTTTTTTACCAAAGTCTATTTAAACAATATTGAGGGATGATGAAGATGAACTAGAAAAAATTGTTATTATTATATTTGATGATAATGATAGTATGATAAATGAAAGTTAATCTGCTAAATCCAATTATTTAAAAATATTTTCTAGATTGCCTTAAAATTAGAGAATAGCAATCTGTTGGAAAAATGGTTAATTCTCATTTTTGGAAAATAATGGATAATCATTTGATACTCTATTTAAACTATTAGAAACTCAATAAGCTGCTTATGATCTTAAAAATAAATGCATTCATTTATGTCTTGTAAGTGATGGTAAAACAGAGTATAATTAATTACATAAAGCAATTAAAGAGGTTAAATAGAAATAATATCTCATAAAATTAATTTATATTACAGTTGGAAGTTATCTAAAAAATTATTTGGAAGATGTTATTTTATCAAAATTCAGAAATAGAGAAGTTAAAGGCAAACCATTAATTAAAGTTATACCAAGATCAATAACAAATAAATTTGAAACACAAGAATAATCTTTAAAAAAATCAACAACTGTACCAAAACTTGATGAATAATTTATAAAAGTTTATGATGATATCTTAGACCTCATTTTGAAAGAAAAGAATCCAGCAATAAAATAAAATTAGTTTTGATAATACCCTTACATTTTTATATAAACATATAATTTGTTTCATTATATTATAAAAATTATATATAAAAATGCTAAACGAAGATCCAAAGATTTAACAACTCTATTCTAGTTTATAATTTTGTATAAAATCACTTGATCAGATATTATAAGAGAAAAAGAAGACTCCTTTATAGTTAAGCACTGCTGAAAAAATAATTATTAAACAAGAAAGTGTTGAAATGTTTAATCATATAATATTCTAAGTTCTGAGGAGTTCTAAAACCTAACTAAAGAATTAGAAACTATCAAATTCTAATATGAATCAATGATGGTTAAAATAATGAAACTAAGAAAAAATTTAGCAAGTTTACAAATTAAGTATTCTGAACTTGATGAAGAATTTTAAGCTTAAACAGAACTTCTTAGATAATATAAAATTACTAAAATAAACCCAAAGTATATAGAACTTCCTAGATAAGAAATAAATCTTTATAAATCTGTTAAAACTTATATAAACTTGAATTAGTCAAAATTTTCGTTATTTTTAAAATCTCTATTACATGAAAACAAAGATGAAAAGTTTATAAATTTAGATCAATTATTAAACTCAATTCAAGATTATTATAAAAACTAATAAATTTATATGAAACCGAAATTTAGTTTAAATAGCGTTGAGAGAGTTCGTTTACCAAGTTTAGAAATTAGATATTTAACAAACAGAAAATTGAAGGATCATAATTAAAATAGTATGAGCTTTGATTAGGATTCTAAGTCTCTATCATTTGCTAGCTGAAATTCTATTATATATATATATAATTTGAATAATAAATATACAAAATTAATTCATGTTATTTTCATTCGAATACATTATTTTTTTTTACTAATTATTATTCTAATGAGATTTTGTTATTCATTATTTTTGATTTTAATTTGAAATTATATCGTTTATCTATTTTATTTTAACTTTTATTCTTTTGCTCTTTGTTATATTTATGAATTTATATATTTACAACTGTTTCATCAAATTATTCTTCTTGATAATTTCAATCTTATATTAAGAAGAATGATTTCTTATTAATCCTTTATCAAGTTTGTAGAGATAGAATGTCTATTATAGGAGTTGCAGGTTTCTTTGCTCCTGAAAATATAGGTTTAGTAGATATTTATGAATTTTTATCATCCAATCTTAAATATCTATTTGGTTCATGTAAAAAACCTAATTAATTTTTGCATCTCTTTCTAAATTTAATTACTAGGTTTTCTCTTTTTTCAACTTCATTTTTATTATAATTTTTGAATAAATTTATTAGAATTTATCTATTAGATCTATTTGATATCGTACAGCATTATGTTTTTTTGTAACATTTTATTATTATTCTTATACATTGATTTTCATTTTATCAATTTTAGAAGCAGCCTACAAATTTCTGAATATGATTAATCGCCATAGAATCATTTTGGTAGGTAGAATTTGCTCTTTGATAAATTAAAATTAGGTGATTGTTATCTCATAAATTATAAATAGTTTAATGAGACAAAATGGTTATGAAATTAAAACTCACAAATTTTTATCATTTTTATAATCATTTCAATATCAATTAGTAATTTTTGCCAATTTAATCAATTCTATGTACACTAAGGTTTCTTTATCTAAAGGAATTTATAAATTAATTTCCAATTCTTTTTCTATTCCTTTAATAAAATATTGAATTATTTATTCTTCATGATCAGAAATCTAAAAATAATATAATTAAATACTTTTGCACTTGTCTATTAATGAAGTTTATATTGTCTCTTAGAAATTGAAACTAATTACAATAGGATATCTGATATTTAATCAAATAATGTGTTATTCATTTTTACTTACTATTCTAAACGCTTAATTTAAGTAATAAATTTATGAAATGAAGGTATGTAAAATAGCTATTCATTTTTTTAAATTTCATTAAAATTTGATTTTATATGTTCTTCATAAAAAGCATTAATACGAGGTATTCTACTTTAATCTCTGAATAATATTGGCATAGTTCCTATATAATCCTTTAATAGTAATTGAATGCCATATTTGTATACAATAAATAATCCTTCTAAATCATAATTTTTTTATAATTTCTCTGCTAATTCTATCCAATATCTCAATGCATCTTAACGATCGTGTTTATTTGGACTTCTTACTACTGAATATATGATAAATTAAGATATTGTATTGATTCTTCTAAAATACTATATTTAGATATTTAATTTATACGTTATTTAATCCACCTTTAACAATCACATTTTTTATTTATAATCCTGCATAAAAGGATTAACTCATAAAACTTAATACAAAAGCTACTTCATCAGTTGTCCATGGCAATACTGAATTTGGTTTAACACGAATAGAAGTAATTTTAGGTTAAAATAACCCTACTGATAAGTAGGATCTCTATGTTTCTGAACATTCCTTGAAAATTTATTTTTCAGGAAATGGTTACACAATTTGTTCAATCATTGTAATAAGTTGCCATTCCATCCTAAATTCATTAATTCTTAAAGTTATCATTAATACAATGAATTCAGTAATGGAATTAGAATTCTAAACAAATTATGACATGTCTTGTTGATTTTCATTTTAAATCCATTTCCAAAGAAGAAAGAAAGTAAATGTGATTAGATTAGTAAAATAATCTAAAGTAAGAACTAATTTTCTTTTCATCTTCTAATCATCACCATTAAAAGCAGTTTCTACTAAGGAATTGAAAAGGGATTCTTTGAAAAAGCTATTCACTCTCAAACATTTCTCATTAAAATTTGCAAGCCATTCTTCTGTAGATTAATTTCCTATAAGGAATACAAATCTAGCCTGTTCTGATAGGATTTCAGGATCTTTTCATATATATTTTATTTACCTAGACGCTTTTAATAATTTTACAATAATGATTCATCTGCAAGTGTTCTAGAACTATGAAGACTACTTGAAGAGTACGATGAATCACATTGATATCGTTTTCCATCACTAAATTATTCATGTTCATCCGATATGTTTGAATAAAAACTAGTACCATTACGTTGAGAATGTGAATCAAATGTCTTTGCCTTAATAATCTCGAGATCATTATCCTCTAATAATAATTTCAGAGGCTGTTTTCGCATTTTTAATCTCTTACAAAAAGTATATTAATATAAAATAATTTTTATCAATAACACTATTACTCATAATACTAACAATCTAAGTGTCTTATCTAAAGTTCCTATTACTCAATTAAAAAATATTCAAATCTTAATATCATTATTGTTTATTATTAAAATGTTCTTAATGTATTACATTATTATTCTTAAATAAAGTAGCAATCAATGATTAATTTTATATAATTGATAATCAATTAAACATCTTAAATCATTAATTATAATACTAAATTCATAAATATTAATCTTTGTTTTCAAGGTATATAAATTTTAATATGTTAATTTAGAATTTTAAAGAATTTATTTATAATATTAAAATATATATAAATAATTCACTTGAAATTATTTATTTAATATAAATATTTCTAATAATAAATTAAATCAAATTTTTATGTTCAATATTAATAATTTAAATTTTAGGTAACTTTTTAATTCTAATTTAACAATTCATATTTGCATTTCAATTTACATAATGCTATTTAGTTTTACTTTTAATAAATCATTTTTATCATTACTTTCTTGTTTAGATCTTGCCTATGAAATTTAAAATTACAAAAAAAAATCATTATTTGTAGATATATAAAAATATATGTTAAAAATAAATCATAAAAAAAATTTTTAATAATTTAAATCTTATATTGAATTAGTTTTAAGGAAATAAAGTTTAAATTTAATGAAAAATTCATTTATGATATTATTTAATTTTGATTTAAATCTAATTAATATCATTAAAGTTAAAATTTTAATTTCTATTTTTAACCTAAAGAGATTAATAATAATAAAAAGAATATATATAATATTTATATAATGATTGTTGAAGTATATTTTTATTATATATGATATTATTAAGTAGAATTTTTAGAATAAAAATATAAATTAAAATTGAAATTATATATCAATATTAAATACAAGAAGATTTCAAAGATTTAAATTCAAATGAATATGAATGTTGGAAATTTTATTAGAACATACAATAATTATAATTAAATAATTAAAAGAAAGGTAAGTTTAAAAGACAATAAATGCGGCAAGTTAAAATTACTGTAGTATTTTTAAAAAATTATGTGTAATGAATCATAAAAAGAAAGGATATAACAAGAGAAAGAGGGAAAATTGATTTGAATCTAATAAATGATTTAGATTTTTATTAGCTATGATACTATCTTTAAATAAAATTAACAATATTTGAGGATATATACAAAATTCACATCAATTACTAGATTCATCAGATTATTTGTGTAAAGCAAAGTAGCTTCTGGCATATTGTTTGGATCTCCATAATAATCTTGTATTCTTAGAAGAAGATTTGGTCTTTTATGGATTAAATTTTTAGTGATGCGATCTTATATTATGGGTTCTTACCTGCATTGACTTGGTGTACGAGTGCCAACAACTAAACTCATTTTCTTGAATAATCTTTAGCCTTTAGTGTGATTGGCATTTTCCTATAAAAATTTGAGATAGGTATTATGTTCTATCTGATTCCAGTGACCTTATTGTTTGGTGATTTTCTTGGATCCTGTTTATAATTCACTGGATTACTTTGTAGCTTCAGAATCATTTTAAACCATTAATTAGATTTAGAATAAAAATAATAATAACTTAATTTGTTAAGATCAATTACGTTATAAATATTTGTGATTACTAATAATATTATAGAATTCTATAATTCTTAAGTCGATGAAAAACCTGATTCAGAAGAAATTACTAATACTAAAGTAGATTTCCATAATATATTTAGATTTAAATAATTGTATAACAACAAATCAAGCAAATTGGATGTAAAATCTATTAATTTAGATTGTAATTGAAAATTATTTCTTAATAAGTTTTGTTGATTATATAGAAAATTCAAATTTTTAAAGGTTCTATATAATTATGATTGGTTTAAGAAATCATTCTGAGTATTTTAGATAATCAATAGAAATATCTCATTTTGTATTGGTTTTTTAGGTAATCCAAAACTAAAAATTATTAAAAAAAGAGAACATTGTATGAGTTATACAATGTTTTTGAGTAGTCCAATAAAGAGGCTCTTCAAAATAATTGTAAATGATAAATTATAGTTTTTGATTATAAAAGGCTGAAAAATATTTTGAAATATCTTATTATTCGCCTGAAAACTTGTGCATAAAATGTTTTCCATTAATGAATGTTAGAAAATAAGTATTAAATGATATTTATTGATAAGTACCAACTCATCATTACCATCTAAATGAATATTGGTTAATGGATGTCAGTCTATGAATAGATTTGATTATATCTATTAATGAAATATGAGTTCTCATTACTCTGTGAAATTGCAAACAAATGTACCATAGATATAGACATTATAGTAAGCTTGCTTAGGAGTTTGAGTGGATGCTTTCATTACAAAATCTGTTTTCACCAGTTAATAATTTCTTGATTTGAAATAATGCTGTATAATTCATAATAATTAATGGAAAATAGACATTCAATTCTTGTATTTTGATAAAGCTTCATAAAATCTTAAAAAGGAATTAAGAATAGGAGATACTAAGATTTTATGGAAGTGGGCAAATTATTGTATTGGCAATTTGGAGAAATTTTAATAGTACTTGTTTCCAGAATATTTAAGACATAAGAATTTAGACAGTTTTTTAAGGTATAATATCATAATAGAAGATAGAAAATTGAACATATATGAATTCAAGAAGACAAACAATAATAGTGTGTTGGAATTTAAACATAAATATTTTAGATGAGATGGAAAGTAAAGATTCTCCATTAAGGAGGATAATTTTTGAATCAAATTAAGAATAGAAATGAAATTTGAAATAGTTTAGCATATTCATGATCAAGAAGTTATAAACACATCAATTGATTAGCTGAAATAAATATAATAAAGTTTGAAGAGTCTAATTCAAAATATAAAGCAACATAAAAGTTTATGATTATGAAACACAATTATGCATCATTAATAAGTATGAGTTTTTATAATATAAGTAAATGGAAGAATCTAGTACTGCTAATTTTATAAGGTTTACTCATTTAAACGATTTGATCTAGATGGTGGTTTAGTATTTCCATATTGATGTTGCCTACAAGATTAAGAGTTCTCTCAATAATCAGAATAGAAAAGCATAAAAAGGCCTAGAACACATTATAGAAGATACGGAAAAATGATTCTAATTTATCAATTAATTAAAGTGCTGTAGGGGAGCAGATGCAAATGACCATAACACAACAGGTAATTAAGTGGACATACTCGACTAAATCTCACTCCAGAATTTATCTATCTGTCTATCTTTAAAGTTTCTTACATTCTCTTTCCTTTTAATATATACATATATATTGTCATACCGGGGTATCAAAGGGCGTGTTTGATTCCAAGATATTTAAGTATTATTTAAAACATGACAACCATTGAGGAGTGTCCTGTATTACGCCCAACACCTTAAGAGTTCGAAAACTTCTATGATTACATTGAGAAAATAGATAAATAATATTCAACGAACTACGGGATGGTGAAAGTAAATTATATTTTTAAATTAATTCATAGATCATTCCCCCCAAGAACTTCCGAATTCGCTAGCAAGATTACAATAAATCTCTTGACAATCTTATTATTTAGGGTCCTATTGAGCAGAATGTTTATGGTAAAGGTGGCAACTATGAATGTTTACACATCTTAAAAAAATCAATGCCCCTCAAAGATTATAGAGCTAAACAAACAGAAATAGATAAACAACATGAAAAACTAAATTCAGACTAACTTGAAAAGCTTTATTGGAAAAGTTTAGCCTTTAGTCCTCCTCTTTATGGAGCCGATATTAAACTAAGTCTAATGGATGTTAACAATTCTTGGAACCTTAATCAGATTACAAGTTTACTCAATTTTGGACTAAAGAACCGTATCCCAGGAGTTAATGAACCATATATATATGTTGGTTCATGGAAGACATTCTTTGCTTGGCATAAAGAAGATCTAGATCTTTGTAGTGTAAATTATCTTCATGTAGGCAAAGACAAGTAAATATTTAAATATAAATATTATTAGATTCTGGTATTCCATACCTGAAGCTGATAGTCATCTTATTGAAAAATATGCTAGATAGCTATATGGAGATCACTTTAATAAATGTTCAGAATATTTAAGACATAAAACAACAGTTATTAATCCATATTTACTTAAAGAGAAAATTCCTGAAATAAGAATATCAAAAATGGCTCATCATTAAGGTGAATTTATGTTTATTTTTGCTGGAGCCTATCATTAAGGTTTTAATTGTGGATTCAATATTGCTGAAGCTGTCAATTTAGCCACACTTAATTGGTTACCTTTACTGTTGGAAGCAAAAACATGTTAATGTCTTAAAGATAATGTTAAAATAGATTCAATGAGTTTTGCTGAAAATCTTAAACGTTCCAATAAATTTAAAGAAGATGAAAGAGTCAAAAACTTTTTAGAAAAGACAAAATCCATGTAATAAATACTACGGAAAAATATTAAGAAAATTAAAGTATGATTTAATTAAAATAACTATTATATGGGAATATTCATAAATCTACTAATATATATATTATAAATTTTAATAATCAATTTTCTTCCTCATATGATTATTCATCCTTCTTATGATTTTAAAAAGCATCAATTTTGATATTCTTATCATAATTTATCTTAGGTAAAAGATCAGAATCCTAACTATCTCCAATAATATCTTATTGTTTAGACTGTAAATAATAATTATTAATATAATACAGCTCTCAAATCTCTAACATACTTCCTTAAAAGAGGTTTATTAGTGAGTTTAATCTATTCTGAATTAAGTTTATCAAACATGTTCTACTCAAGTACATTTCCAGTAATTGGTATAGTATAAATGGAATGTTTTGACATGATTTAGACTTCATCAGAAAATTATCCAACTCTTTCTGCATTTATATGAACAAATACTTCTCTGACTAAACCTAGAGATATCTAAATAACATATATATATAATAAAATACTGAGCCCATTTATTTCATGAATACTTTGATGTTAGTATTCAATGGTTACTTTAAAATTATACGTTATGCCATAATATCCTCATTTTTAACAGAGATCTTGAATTCATATTATCCTGCTTATTTAAGTTCTCCAAATTAAACATTTATAGGATATATTAACAAATCCTTCTTTAATCTATCATTGATATCACCAGTAACCATAAGATTCTTTTTGTCTATAAGATCATCTAAATTATTTTTCTTATCTAATGTTCTTATTATAGTTTGATGCATGCCTTCATTTCTAAGTTGACTAATAGGAGCAGCTTATTAATAAACTCTAGTAGCCATAGAACTTATTTTAATTCTATTATCTGTACTAGCATCTGTTAGAATGTATTTTTAATTCAATTCAGATTTTGGATTAGTTTTAAGAAGACAAGGTACTAATTTAATATCTTTTCTATCTTTTCCATAGACATCAAAATCTTTCTTTTTTACTTATCTATATCTGATTGATTCATCAAGTTATTTTCTTTATTTAACTTCATCATCTATCTCTGCTTGTGTAAATACAGAAGGTTTAATAATCACTTTTGTAAGATTATTTGTATCATTATATTATGGGGAAGGTAATTAAGGTTATTCTAATGGAATGATTCCATCTTGTATTGTCTTTTAAACTTCTTATTAATTGTGTATTTATTATTATTATTCTTCTGTAGGTTATACTATTCTTTCTCTTGGTTTTTTTATTGGAGGATTTTCAGGAGCTGTTTTTAAATATTCATGTCCTTCTTTTGTATCAAAGTAATTTTATACAAAACCTTAAGCTTCAACAGATGGTTTAATTGATTTTTAGAGTTAAATAGTTTGTACTTTTCTATGTAAATCAACAAAGGCTTATTAGACAACTTATTATACTTTAGCAGTTCTAACAAGAGTTTATTCTAAAGGTTCAACAATATTGGATGTTGTATCTGGTAAAGTAATTTTACTTTTGGCTTAATCATAGGATTCATATGAATAATCAGTTCTTCTACTTTCCAAGATTTTCATTTAAATAATAAATTCAGCATCTCTTTCATCTTCTGATTTTTGTATAACTCCAAATTCATTTTATGCTTTTTACATTGCTTTTTACCAAACTTCATATTTTTATAATGATTACTCATGAAGAGCTCTTTATTCTTTATCAAATGGAAGATATTCTAAGAAATTTCGATAAGTAAAGACTTTATGAGGAATTATTGTAGTTTTTTAAACAGTTTTTGGTACAATATCTAATGTTTAAGGTATTTTGACTTCAATGAACTTTTAAGATTAATTCTTTAATTCAGTTAGAAATGAAATAGATTTGACATTATTTGGTAATTCATCAATTAATTTAGTACAGAAAGGATTTTCTGATTTAAGTCTAAAGTAATCTTATAATTGAGTTTGATTAAATAATTCAATACCAGTATTATCATTTTTAACTAAAAATAATCTTGGAGGAACCCATGATTTTGGTGGTGGAAGTACTTTATTTTCTTCATCTACAAATAAACCATCTGGAATATAATCAGGAGTAGATGGTTCTTGATTTAAGGATACTGATATCTTAGATGTAACAGTTCCATCTTCATCAATTTAGAAATAATTAGATTCTTCATCTTTTGTAAAAATACATTTTCTAGTTAAATCAATTGTATAAACTCCAGCTTTACGTTCATCTGATACAGAAAATAATTATAACCAATAATCTAAATCTTATCCTAATGGTTTCTTCTCTCCTTTATTATTGAGTCTTACTCTCTCTTCAGCAGTTACAATAACAATTTCTCCATCATCAACTACTTTAGCAACACTCCCATCTTAAGTGTACATCAAATGAATTCGATTAGTTTTATATTATTTATACTCTGGTAATTCTTATTTCTCAATATATGATATTATTTTGCATCCTTAATAATAAGTTTCAACTACTCTACCATCATTACTTCTTTCAAATATATTGTCAAAACCTACATTTGCATAAGCACTACCCATTCCAATAATAGTTCCAGTTCTTTATTTCACCTTGTCTATTGTGACTACAACACTGGCAAAATTAGGATGTTCAACAATTACCTTATCTCCTTTTATAAGCATTATGGTTCCATCATAATGTTAAGTATATTGAGATCCATCCTTGTAATAAATAATAAGTGTTTGATCATCTCTAATATAAACTTTAGCACCACTTTCAGGATCATTTTTTGTAGCACAAGGAATCTTTTCTATTCCCTTCTATGATTTTCTAAATCCTTTATTATTAGTTGTTATCCACATATCATTTTTGTACATAGAGACATTACCATTTGCATATAATACTATGATTGAACCATCTTTTTTATAAACTATTACTGTTCCTTATCCTGTAATAACTCTTTTAATTTCTAATTCATGATTGATTTCTGCATTATCATATAAATTTAATAATGTTTAAGTTTATTCTTATTATTTTTAATACAAATATTATTAAACTACTTCTCCCTTTTAAGTAAACCTTAAACAAAGACCATTCTTAAATGTCAAATTCATTATCTAATCTTAAGCACTCATTCTCAAATCTCTAAATTATGCATAAAAACCTCCTTATATTCCAAATACAACATTTTCTTTAATAACTCTATATCTTAAACGTTCAACTTCTCCTACTGTAAATTTGGTTGCAATTATTAATGAATTATCAGTTGGATACATTATTTTTGATCTTTCAGTAATAGCACCAATTTATTAATAATCAATATCATAATAGTATTCACTATTAAAATTACGAACTTAAATAAAGTATTCCAAATTTGGTAATACTCTCCATTCAGCTGACCATTTCTTTCTTAATGTTCTTCCAGGAGGATTCTTATAATAACAACAAACCATAAGAGCATCATCATCAGGTAAATATTTTAGAACTACTTGAGGATCATGTAATAATGCTTCATAAAACTATTATCTAAGAGTATTTTTATTATGTCTCTCTAAATATATACGATCTCCCAAATACCATTCTTATTCAGGTTCATTTTCTTTTAGTAATTCTTCAAAAGTTAACAGTAATTGTCTTCTTTCAAATTCACTTACATCTACATTTATAAATGGATGCAATTTTGCTTTATTAGCCTTTCTTTACTTTTCTGATTTTTCTGCTATTTCAGGCATACCTTATCTATCAATACCAGGAAAACATAAATTGTCAAATATCTTGTGTTCTCTCTCTACAATAAATTATTAATCATGCAATTATCCAAAATGTCCTCTTACTTCAATATAATCACATTCATCTAATATCAATTATTTAGCACTCTCTACTTATTATTATTAATCTTTTTTTTGATTAGCTAAAAGTCTATTAACTTATTCTGCATCTTCTTAATCCTCTAAACAAGGAGGTACTTTAGAACTTTATATATAAGCAGCTTCAGCAGATAACTAATCTAATAAACATTCTAATAAGATACAAGGTCCTACTTTTGATAATTGCACATCAGATAATTATCGCTTATAATATTATAAATGTAATTTGTCTTTCATTTTTTATTGTTATTCCAAAGCCATTTCAATTTATTNCACCACTTTCAGGATCATTTTTTGTAGCACAAGGAATCTTTTCTATTCCCTTCTATGATTTTCTAAATCCTTTATTATTAGTTGTTATCCACATATCATTTTTGTACATAGAGACATTACCATTTGCATATAATACTATGATTGAACCATCTTTTTTATAAACTATTACTGTTCCTTATCCTGTAATAACTCTTTTAATTTCTAATTCATGATTGATTTCTGCATTATCATATAAATTTAATAATGTTTAAGTTTATTCTTATTATTTTTAATACAAATATTATTAAACTACTTCTCCCTTTTAAGTAAACCTTAAACAAAGACCATTCTTAAATGTCAAATTCATTATCTAATCTTAAGCACTCATTCTCAAATCTCTAAATTATGCATAAAAACCTCCTTATATTCCAAATACAACATTTTCTTTAATAACTCTATATCTTAAACGTTCAACTTCTCCTACTGTAAATTTGGTTGCAATTATTAATGAATTATCAGTTGGATACATTATTTTTGATCTTTCAGTAATAGCACCAATTTATTAATAATCAATATCATAATAGTATTCACTATTAAAATTACGAACTTAAATAAAGTATTCCAAATTTGGTAATACTCTCCATTCAGCTGACCATTTCTTTCTTAATGTTCTTCCAGGAGGATTCTTATAATAACAACAAACCATAAGAGCATCATCATCAGGTAAATATTTTAGAACTACTTGAGGATCATGTAATAATGCTTCATAAAACTATTATCTAAGAGTATTTTTATTATGTCTCTCTAAATATATACGATCTCCCAAATNACTGATATCTTAGATGTAACAGTTCCATCTTCATCAATTTAGAAATAATTAGATTCTTCATCTTTTGTAAAAATACATTTTCTAGTCAAATCAATTGTATAAACTCCAGCTTTACGTTCATCTGATACAGAAAACAATTATAACCAATAATCTAAATCTTATCCTAATGGTTTCTTCTCTCCTTTATTATTGAGTCTAACTCTCTCTTCAGCAGTTACAATAACAATTTCTCCATCATCAACTACTTTAGCAACACTCCCATCTTAAGTGTACATCAAATGAATTCGATTAGTTTTATATTATTTATACTCTGGTAATTCTTATTTTTCAATATATGAAATGATTTTGCATCCTTAATAATAAGTTTCAACTACTCTACCATCATTACTTCTTTCAAATATATTATCAAAACCTACATTTGCATAAGCACTGCCCATTCCAATAATAGTTCCAGTTCTCTATTTCACCTTGTCTATTGTGACTACAACACTAGCAAAATTAGGATGTTCAACAATCACCTTATCTCCTTTTATAAGCATTATGGTTCCATCATAATGTTAAGTATATTGAGATCCATCCTTATAATAAATAATAAGAGTTTGATCATCTCTAATATAAACTTTGGCACCACTTTCAGGATCATTTTTTGTAGCACAAGGAATCTTTTCTATTCCCTTCTATGATTTTCTAAATCCTTTATTATTAGTTGTTATCCACATATCATTTTTGTACATAGAGACATTACCATTTGCATATAATACTATGATTGAACCATCTTTTTTATAAACTATTACTGTTCCTTATCCTGTAATAACTCTTTTAATTTCTAATTCATGATTGATTTCTGCATTATCATATAAATTTAATAATGTTTAAGTTTATTCTTATTATTTTTAATACAAATATTATTAAACTACTTCTCCCTTTTAAGTAAACCTTAAACAAAGACCATTCTTAAATGTCAAATTCATTATCTAATCTTAAGCACTCATTCTCAAATCTCTAAATTATGCATAAAAACCTCCTTATATTCCAAATACAACATTTTCTTTAATAACTCTATATCTTAAACGTTCAACTTCTCCTACTGTAAATTTGGTTGCAATTATTAATGAATTATCAGTTGGATACATTATTTTTGATCTTTCAGTAATAGCACCAATTTATTAATAATCAATATCATAATAGTATTCACTATTAAAATTACGAACTTAAATAAAGTATTCCAAATTTGGTAATACTCTCCATTCAGCTGACCATTTCTTTCTTAATGTTCTTCCAGGAGGATTCTTATAATAACAACAAACCATAAGAGCATCATCATCAGGTAAATATTTTAGAACTACTTGAGGATCATGTAATAATGCTTCATAAAACTATTATCTAAGAGTATTTTTATTATGTCTCTCTAAATATATACGATCTCCCAAATTCCAATCTTATTCAGGTTCATTTTCTTTGAGTAATTCTTCAAAAGATAAAAGTAATTGTCTTCTTTCAAATTCACTTACATCTACATTTATAAATGGATGTAACTTTGCCTTATTAGCTTTTCTTAGTTTTTCTGATTTTTCTGCTATTTCAGGCATACCTTATCTATCAATACCAGGTAAACATAAATTATCAAATATTTTGTGTTCTCTCTCTACAATAAATTATTAATCATGCAATTAACCTAAATGTCCTCTTACTTCAATATAATCACATTCATCTAATATCAATTATTTAGCACTCTCTACTTATTATTATTAATCTTTTTTTTGATTAGCTAAAAGTCTATTAACTTATTCTGCATCTTCTTAATCCTCTAAACAAGGAGGTACTTTAGAACTTTATATATAAGCAGCTTCAGCAGATAATTAATCTAATAAACATTCTAATAAGATACAAGGTCCTACTTTTGATAATTGCACATCAGATAATTATCGCTTATAATATTATAAATGTAATTTGTCTTTCATTTTTT
Source organism: Paramecium primaurelia (assembly GCA_905182975.1). NCBI lineage: Eukaryota > Ciliophora > Oligohymenophorea > Peniculida > Parameciidae > Paramecium > Paramecium primaurelia. Next base: position 80,431 of record CAJJDM010000153.1, read on the forward strand.
ATTGTTATTCCAAAGCTTCTTCAATTTATTATTTTCTCAATTCATTTTATTTATTCTTTTCTATTTCAGCCAATCTCTCAGCTTCTAATTCTGCATCAGTTTTCTTAGCTTCTTTCTTAGCTCCTTTTTTATTTTTCTCTGCAGCAACTGCTTCTTCTGCTGCCTTCTATTATTCTTCTGCTAAATGAGCTTCATGCTTAATACGTTCAACTTCTAAATCAAATGGATCTTTTGGTGCTTCCTTAGTAATTAAAGGAATTGGTTTTTTATTCACAATCCATTCATTAAATTATTATTGATCTACACTAAATTAACATATTTCTTCAATTAATTATTCATGAAATTATTTAAGTGTTTCTTCTTCAGCTTCTAAATCCATTTCCAATATTAATTCCTTAATTGTAAGTTATCTAAGTGGATCTGATTTTTGTGAACAATTTCTTTATTTTTTGATTTCTTCTATGACTGCTCTTTCTGCAGCTGTATAATGTAATGATTCTTCTGAATAAGATCTCTTAATTGTAACTGGTTATACAAATTCTTCCATTCTCTTTTCCAATTCTTCTTAGAAATCCTCTCCTTATTCTAATAGATTCATATCAATTCCACCCCAATTAAATACTTTCTCTTTGACATGCATAATAAATTCAATCTATTCTTATGGTACTTGAGGAAATCCTTATACAATAAAAACAATATCAAAATTCTTAGTGTACTCTTTCTCAGGTACAACTTTTTCAGGTTCTGGAATTGGTGCAACTGCCACTGCTTCTTTACCTCCCTTCTTTGCATCTTTCTTGTCATCTTTCTTTGGTGGTGCAGCTTTCTCTGCTGCTTATGCTTAAGTTGCTTAATACTTAGCTTTCCTTATTTATAAGACTTAATCTTAAATGAACATCTAAAATCCCTTATTCATAACTTCTGATGTTAATTCTGTAGCTACTTCTGCCATAAATTTAGAATCCTAATATCAAAACAAAAAGTGTACTTTCTTTTGTTTATCAGTTAAAGTAGCAGGATCAACATACAATTACTTCTCTTTACAAAAATTGATTATTTCTTCTCTAGTTATATTTTTCTGAAATGATTTGCATTCTTTGAGTAAATTTAATAATTTTCCAGCACGAGTCTTTCCAGCTTCAATTCTAATACCAACACAAAGATGCTTGAGTGGTGGTAAAGCATTCAAATCAACTTCATCCTTTTTAGGTGGCATTATTATTATTATTTTAATTAATCTTATATAATAATATAAAATTATATCTTCTTTAGAAACATCAATTCACTTTTTGATAATATATATATATCAAAAATATTGTAAATTCAAAATATATTTTATTAGATTATCTTCTTAGTGATCTAAATTAATAGAAATGATAATTAAATTATTTAAATATGATTATCAGATTGACTTCAGAACATTGAAAGCCATTTTATAATGTGATTATAAACAAATTAAAACCAGACAATTAATAGAGTCTTAAGTAAAAGATGTTAATTAAGGGCGCCATTAATTTAATTAAAGATGTCTGGTTCTCCTGTGTCAGTATCATCATAAGAAGAATATATGGTTGAAGCTATAACAAATAAACGAGTTAAGAATGGAAGAACTGAATATGAAGTAAAATGGTAGGGATATTCTGATAATGAAAAAACTTGGGAACCCATAGAAAATTTACAATCTGTTATGACTTATGTACTAGATTTTGAATAATCATTAAAATAAAAATAACCTTAAGAAGTTGGAGAAGGAAATTATGATGATGGTGATTCTGCAGATGAAATTTTATAAATTAGAAAAGATAACGATGGTTAAAACCTCTTATTTTAAGTGTCTTGGAAATAAAAGAATAATCGTGCACCAAAAGTATCATGGATAAATTAAAACACACTTAAAATGCACAATCCTGAAATATTAATTGATTATCTATTAAAGAAAATCAAATGGCCAAATAATAAATGAGATAATATTATAATTATTATAATGAATAATTCAAATGAATCTATTAGTGCTTTAACTTAATGTTTAAAGAGTGTTCCAATTTAAGAAATTCGAAACAATCCATCTATCATAGCTAATCTCTACAATAAAAAAATGGGAACTAATGTTACTGCTGATGATGTGGTCAAAAAATTAAATTCTGATCTCAAAACTATTGAAAGAAGAATAGAAAACAATTGAATATGTCTATTTTTTATTAAATTAACTTTACTTTCATAACCTAAATTCTTGTCTCCTATATCAATATACTTATTCATAGTTTTTGTTATATAAAGGATTAATTATTTATATTGATTATACCAATACAACAAGAAACATAACATCATAATCTTGTATTCACAGAATATACTCCTTACAATACTTCACATCATTTCCAGTTATTGAAATGATCTATAAACGAGAAATTCGATTATCAACCAATTCAGTATAACCACACATTCTTATTCCACATTTTCCCTTCTCTATACGCTTAAGTCTTCTATGGTACACTATAGTTTTTGCTGTTGCATACTTGATACCAAGAATTTTAGCAGCCTATATACATGTAGTTAAAAAATCATTACTTCTTTAATTTTCATTCCATCTCTCTAAACCATTTAATGTAATTGTTATTTAGTTTACAATGACACCTTCATATACTTCATTTTAGATTTCTTCATTTGGTTTAAATTACTATTTCCAATCATTCTAATTTCATTTCCAGAAGCTTTTGTTGGACTATGAACTTCTGAGATTTCTTGATTATCTATTTTATTTTGAAGAACCATGATGAAAGATTATCTTGTAATAATATTATTGATCAACCTTATCAATCATAATCCTATTTAAATTTACAATTAATCGTAAGAGTGATTCATAAAACCATTTTAATAATATTTATCCATGATTGAGTAACCGCAATTTGGATAGAATAACTACTAACTCTAAACAATCCTTTATTTCCTTATCACTCTTAAGTTTCTTTGGATATAAAAATATGGATTCATTTTAAATATATGAACTGAACATCTATTATAATACAATGTATTTAGATATTCATTTCAATAAATTCATATTTATGATTGTCATTATGATTTCTATTGATAAAACATGATATTTATAAGATAAAAGAACTTTCTGATGAAATATAATACTGATATGAATTATAGAATTATTGCAATTCGATTAAATATTATTTTGACTTTAGTTAAGTATAAAAAACTATAAAATTCATATAAAATAAAAAATATTAGACATTTGATATTTATTCATTGAGTTCTTGCTTTTAAAATTACAACATTTTATTATTAAATAAAGAATGAGAATTTTTCGACAAGCATTTGAATAATTAGGAGGTAGTAGATCACGCACTAAATCTGATCCTCGTTAACAAGAAGATATGTCCATTGTACCACCTGAAGAATATTTTAAATAAGATCGTCCTTAACCACTTACTAGACAATTTTTCACAATACTCTCTACTCTTGAATAAAAGATTGTTAAAGAATGCACTATCGAACGTGTTAATCAAGTAGTGCAAATGTATTAGCAATGCATAGAATTTTATGACAGTCGTAAAGATGACATTAAGTACTACTTTGTTGATAAAATCTAAAATGCTCTTTATGAAATGCAATAAATTAGTTGTCTCAAAACTAAACTTGTCACTTAAGTATAATCACCTGTTAATTAAAAAATTAATAATCTATCACCAATTCCAATAGAAGAAGATGAACATTATATACGAAATAAAAAAAAAGAGAAATCTATTAAACTGGCTATTTAAGAATAAGTGATTTAAGTTGTAAAATACTAACCAGAATAAGTATAAGGAATGGTTGATGAATATCATGAGAAATTGGATTAGTAATTAATTAAATTAATGTTAGACACACCTCTATGATTAAAAAGAGTGTCAATTAACAAGAACATTAATTTAATGAACGTTTACGAAAGAGAAGTATAAATAAAAAATCACTATCACGATGTAATTCAAGTGGAATATTAGAGTAAAACAAATGACTTTATGTTTATATTTATATTTATATTTAACATTTATTAAGACATTTATTCCTTTAAACTAATCTCTTTAACACTTTATTTAAATATAATAATGAATCATTAAACAATAATATGATAAAAATATAAGTATCTCTAAAATTTAATCTAAAGATAATACATTCCTTGATGATCAAAGAAATAATATCAACTTAACTTTTTTATTAAATTTACAATTAATTTAGTAGTTAAATAGATAATTCATATAAATATGTCTTTTTTCCTATCATTTCTTTAAATTCAAGACTTTATTCTACTTAACAAATATGCTGAAATTTTAGAAAATTGTATAAATATATAAAAATTGGAATTTTAATATTATTAATAATACTTATTTAATATTAAATAAATGAAAGAGAAAATTAAAATAATTATTGATTTTCTTATATTGTTATGAATATATATATATATTGTATTTATATAAACATATAAATTTTACTTTCTTCTCCATAAAACAATTTATAAATGAGACCTTTGATTTTTAAATTTATTATAATAAAATAAAAATTTTTAATAACTATTTTAATTAATAATGTAGTCAAAAGAATTTATTTAACAAGCATTAGAAGATCTTTACTATAATTATCAAGGAAAATTAGAAATGGATGAATTGTATAATCTTCTGATTTCAAAAAACTCTTTAGACTAAAAAGATATTACATAAAAAGTACATTCAGTCTGTGGAGCGCAGATTAATAAAGGCAGTTTGAGTTTTCAATGTTTTGATTGTTCTGGAGATTTTAATCATATGATTTGCATCAAATGTTTCGATATTAAAAAACACATAAGTATTATTAATGATATTTTAGATCATAAGTTTGCACTTAGAGATAGCAGTGGATGTTGTGATTGTGGAGATATAAATTCTATTAATTTAGGAATTTGTGATCATCATCAAGGTCATTCTAAGATTAATAAACAAGAAATTATAGCTTAAATATCTGAGGATGTCTAAAATAACACTTAAATTTTTATAAAATGTCTCAATAACATCTTAAATTAATTATACCTTTAGATCAAACCTAAGAGTACTAATATTCCATTTTATGTTAAAATTTATCATTTAGCTGTGAAGAAAAATTTCACAAAATTAATAGATATTATTCAATTATAAGACTATTATGAAATTTTTAGCAAAGCACTATTTTATCACAATATATTAATTAAATATATATCTTGGTTCATTGAAATAAATCATAAGAATCTCTTTTTAATAACTTCTATATTATAATAAATTGATGAGAACTCCAATTAAATGATAGTAGAAAATATTTTTGAAAGATAATTAGTATTAGAATCTTTAGGACCTTTTCAAGGAGAAAAAATAGAATAAATTTTTTATGCTTTTCATGCTGATGATGAATTTAAACAGTTAACACATGTTATTTTTATGAATAATTATCACAAATTTCATTATTTTTTATTTGTAAATTAAATAGTTTTTAAATTGTTATAAGGCATATATGAAGATTTAGAAAATTATGATGAAGAACAAAATAATATTAATCTCTAAACAATAGAAAATACAGTAGCATAATAAATTTAATAAGAAAAAATTGATAAAAATTATAATTTTGTTTAGATATATATAACTACTTTTAGAGGTTAACATACATAATTTTGTACTTAAAAAATGTTAGAAATATTTTTCTTACCTTTAAATTGTTCTCATTATCTATAAAGCTTAATTGAATGTTAAGATATATATTTTAAAGATGTAGATTTTGGATAAGATTTTTCTTTTTTACATTTAAATCTTTTATCATTTAGATTAGATTGTTCATGGTTTAAATATGCACTAATGAATTCATTCAAATAAATATTAGATAATAAATTTGATTCTTTTTAAGAAAATATCATTACTTAAAATGATTATGAAGAATTTCAAAAAAGATAATTTATTTTTACTTAATTGATTCATTCATTTAATAATGTAAAAAAATAATAGCAAAATTATTAAATTGATAAACTTGGTGTTTAATAAAATGATTTAATTAATGCTGCTTTAATAATTAGCTATTAATCACTATAACTTAACATATTTAATAGAATGTTATAAAGTTTAAGAAGTCTTATGCCTAAAATTATTGGAAAAAGAAATCTATCAAGAATTATTTTGTAATAGTGTTATTAAAAATTAAATTAAGATATTTAAAATTATATGAAGTTTGAATAAATCGATAATTTTTGTTTAAATTACTTAAATACTGAATTTAATTCATAAAATCAGAAATAAATATGTGATTAATACCATAAATTAAGTCTAAAGCTTTTAAAAAGACCAATTATTGCAAATCTAATTTTTATTGAATTATTAGTACTTGAATATTTTGAAGGCTCATTTAAAGATAAATAATAATTTCTTAACCATTTGATGTAAGTACTTAGAATAGAAAATTTGTAGGATTTAAGACTATTGTTTAATTTTTTATTAGTTGATTCTCTTTAAAATCTGATTACTTTTAATTTTGACTAGTAAAAGAGGTTATACTTTAAATATTCAAGCATAAATAAAAATTAAAGTTAAATGGAATCTATTGATCTTGCTTTCATAAAATTATACCTATTTTTATTTGAATAGGATGGATTATTGTTTTTTGGTGAAATATTTAAAAAATTCAGAATACCTGATAAAATTATAGCATCTTAAATTTATAAGTAATTATTTATACAATTTTTAGTTTTATACTCTTAAGCATAATGGCATCAGAATTAGAATTTTGGAATGTTTTATAAATGGTTGAAGAAAAAATAGAAATATATCCTGATGAACTTAAATCTGCAATTAATTATACTATTATAAATATATTCAATCAATCATCAAGTTTAAGTTATACTGATATAGAAAAATACGTATAATAATTAAAAATAAAAACAGATTAATCACTGTAAAATTTTGTTTAACAAGTATGTTAATTAGATTAGATATCTAAAAAATTTACTTTAAAAAAAGATTTATAATTATATTTTGATCCTATCTTATTTTATAAAAATAAAACAATATATGGACAACTTTTAGACAGATTAATTGATCAAAGAAAATCATAAGAATTTATCAACTTTGGAAATTACATTCAATACAGAGCAGATGATATCATAAAGTAAATGAAATCAAATTAAAATACAATATTTTTTGATATTTTTATCCTACTTGCTAATAAACCATTTATTACTTAGTTGATTTAAAAAATTTAATAATAATAAACATTATAAGGTTATCAATTATTGAATTATTTGATAATCATTTTATCTAAATAATAAAATAAGATTGATAAAGAATTATTTGAATTAATTTAATCACTTATTTAACATTAAAATTAGAATGATTAAAAAGGTGTTGAATATTTAAATTAGATCATTAATAATTTAAAATAATTATTTGAAAAAGAATCAAATACATTTAAAGATTAAAATATTAAAAAATAGGTTTTTGATAAATCTAAGATAAAGAATAAATATCTAGAGAAATAAATTTAATTTAATAATTAATTAGATGTCAATCTTTAATCAGAATTACTTTAACAAAAATTTGATGAAAATGACTATTGTTAATCATGTAAATTACATTTAAACAACAATGATAAATATACTCCAATTTTTATCTAAACGTTTGCAAAGTAAAATCTATATGAAATTATGCCAACAGCACTACATAATGAATTAAATGCTTAAGCTTTTAATCTATTAAATATATCTAGTTGTAAACATTAATTTCATTTTGAATGTTTAACAAAATCATTTAAAAATTTATATCAACAAAATTTACCTTAATGGATCAGTTCTCATTGTCCTATTTGTTAATAAAGTTGCAATATATTATTACCAATGACTGAACTTGAAATTCATTATGATTAATTTAATTTAGATGTATAGGCAGTTCTTATTGAATTAAATTTAGATTAATAATTCTTTTAAAAATATGAAGATTAAGAAAATTTAATTTTATTTGAAATATTTTATTAAATACTTAATAATATTTTGATCTAAATTTTTGTTTAAAAAGTTGACTTTTAGAGATCTAGTAAAATATAGATTTTCTAACAATTTTTCAAGATTTTATAATATACTTATAATAAAATAAATTATAAATAAAATATACTTAATTTTAAAAGAGGATAAATATTTATATTGGATTTACTTTTATTAATTGAAAATTATGTGATGAAATTAATTAATAAAAATGATTATGAATAAGAAATATCAAATATTTTATTATAATTGCCAGTATAAAATGATGATATAGTTAAAATTTTATTTAGTTGTTTTGATATAGAATTTAATGAGAAATTATTTAAATAAGAAAAAAATACAAAATAATTAAGTTTTATAACAGATTTCTATTAAATTCAAAATGAAATATCTAATTAAATAGCCATACTATTAGGAAATAATTTTGAAATATTTAGACATAGATATATTAAGAATTTATGTAAAAAATGTGGATTCTTTAACTATAATTATTAAAAAAGTAAAGATATTGCTTTATGTTTATTATGTTTAAAAACATTTTGCTTAGGATCATGTTAGAATAAATAATTTGGAAATTTAACTATTCATATTGAAGAGGAACACAATGGCCATTCAATTTATGTTTGTTTAAGTTCAGGTAAAGTTATAATAACATCTTATCCAATATAATTAGTTAATTTTTTAACATTATTTTATAATAATCTAGGCTAAGAATTAGAATAAATTACATATCATAATCAAGATTGGAATAATTATAAATTAGATATGGAAAAAGTAGATTAAATTTCAAAGATTATTTTATTAAATTAATATTAACATATTGTAAGAAATGCATTAAATGATCAAAATAGATAGAATATTAGAAGAAATTTATGAAATTATGAGTAACAAATGATTACTATAAAATTAAATAATAATAAATCAGTTTATATTATAAATATATTTTATTAAGAATTTGGTTATTTTTATAGAAGTTGTTAAATGATTCATTTGTTAAATATTTAAATCATCAATTAAAAAAAATTAACCTAAATTTATCATTTTATAAACAAACTACTTATAATTGAAACATGAATTAAAGAATATCTAATTATGAGAGGCTTATTTCATTTTCATGATAATGCTATTATTCTTACTTAAAATTAATTCTACATTATTCTAGATATATATAAAATTTATATGAAATAATCTAGAATTTATAAACTTATTATTGATTACAAAATTAATTGATTAATAAATTTAAATTATAATGGCTTCTGCAAATTAACAATTTTCTTTTTTCCAAGATTATGCCCTCAAGAAAATACAATTTGTTGTGGATAATATTAGATATGAATTTGATAACCATAAAATGTTATGGTCAACAGATGTTATAGAAGAAGATGATAATCCAGATGATGAGGTGAATAAAGAACAACTTAAAAAGAGAGGATTAAAATAAATAGAATTGAGAGAATAAGTAAGATAGAATGAACACACTATTTCTAAATTGGCATCAGAGATTTAATTGCTTAATGATAATATAAATAAATATTAAGAAAAATTATAACAAAGTCAAGCAGAATAAAATTAATTAATAGATGAATATATTCATGAACATTTAGAAACTGAGAAGATTAAGGCTGCAAGAGAGAGATTAGATAAACTCAAACGTGAATTAGGACTATGAATATATAAAAAATAATGAATTATATTATCGATTTTATTAAACAAAATGGGAATCCATTTGAAATTTTAGAGATTAATATTACACACATAAAAATTAGATTAAAATCATAATATAAAGATTTAGCTATATATACTATAATACTGATAAGAATTTAAATACTAAGGAGAGATTTATAAAAAATAAAAAAGCATATGAATTTATAAATAACAATTTAAAAGTAATTCATAAATATGAAGTATGGATCATAAGAACAAAAGAAAAAGATTAGTAAATAGAAATAATATGCAGATGATTAAAAGAGAAGAGAACTATTTCCAGTTAATAGAGATAAATAGAATAAAAAGATATGAAAGTAAATGAAGAAGAAATATATATATATATTAAAAGTTGAGATGAATAGACTTAAAAAATAAAGAAAAATTTTAAGAATATTTCAATAAAAAAGAGAAATTAATTTAATTTGAGTTACAAAATTAAGATCTTTATAAGAGATTAAAAATAAAATAAAAGTAGTAGATTAATTATATACACTAGATTTAATCAAATTATTATTTAAGAACTATGTAACTATTCAAGAAATTAAAATTAAGGATAATGAAATAAAATCCATTATCACTTTTCATACTACTGAAGCAAATTTAATTAGATTATTAATATAATTTAGAATAATATAGTAATTTAATAGAATAATGAATATTTGAAAGTAAAACATTTTATGAAATAAGAAAAGAGATAGTATATTCAGAAGTAATTACATACAGAGAATGAGAGAATAAATAGAAATGATTAGTACAGATACTTTGTATACAATTTCTGATTTTTTAATAAGGATTTTAAGATAAAGGAAGGATTGGATAATCTTAAAAGAGAAAAGGAGATATTAAAATTAATAAATTAGATTTATTAAGAGAAACTAAAGAAATGAGTCTAATTTAGTGATATTATATATGTGAAATTATATGATTAATAATTTACAGAGTTGTTTTTGATTGTAATTTTGTGGAGTTGGAATTAATATTGATATATATATATATATGTTTTATATTATATAATAATTAAAAAACGAATACAATTATGGATTAGTAAAGGTTTTAGATATCTTATCCTTAATTGTAAAGTATTTTTGATACAGGCAACTTGTAATCTGGTCAATCGACTTAAATATTAGATGAAATAGGGTAAGTTGTCATGTAAATAGAAGGGGTGTTGAATAAATATACAGAAGTTTAGAAAGTGATCCAAAAAGTGGAATATAAGATGTGAGCGATAGAGTAGAGTAATTTGGTAGTAATAAGTTGGATCCACCTGCTTTATCTCCATTTTATATGTGTATGTACAAATAGAGCAAGGATTTTTGTATTCGAATATTAGCACTTGCAACAGTAATAATGTTTTTGATGGCTTTTTTCTCAGAAGAACCATTTGAATAGATAGTGTAAGCATTTTCAATTCTGATTGCTATTTGTGCAGTGGTAATCATTGGAGCTATGACAGATTATAGAAAGGAAAAATAATTTAGATAATTATATTTGGAATAAGAAGAACAATAAAAGAAATTGTTTTAAGTTGTTAGAAATGGTATTACTTAATAATTGAATCATCTTGATCTTGTTGTAGGAGATATTATTACAATAAAACCAGGAGATAATGTAACTGTAGATGGATTACTTATAGATGGTACTGAAACTATAGAAGTGGATGAAAGTATGATTACTGGTTTAACTGATTCATTATCTAAATAACCTATATCAAGAGGAAAGAATTGTTTTATAAGAGGAGGTAGCAATATTTTTGAGGGAACAGCAAAAATGATAGTTTTAGCAGTGGGTAAATTTACATATGCAAACAGAATGAAACATGATAATTAAATAAAAGAGGAAGGTGAAGAAGAATTAATTCATGATGAAAGATCTCCATTAGCAAAAGCATTAGAAACATTAGCTAAATTTTTAGTATTTATTGGTTGCATGAGTGCATTAGCTATGTTTATTATTTTAGAATTATATATGGTTAGAGAATTATAAGAATTACAAGTTAAAATATTCTCTTAATTTGCATTAAAAAAGGTTTTATCAGATTTTATTGATGCTTTTTTAATTATAGTACTCTCTATTCCAGAAGGATTACCATTAATTGTAACATTATCTTTAGCATTTTCAATTGCTAAATTAAGATAAAAAGATATTGTTATTAGAAATTTACATGTTTGTTAAGTTTTGGGTGGTATTGATACTATATGTTTTGATAAAACTGGAACATTAACATATAATAATCTTAAAGTTAGTAATGTTCATATTGCAAGTGAAGAAAGATATCATAATTTGCAATCTCATGATCCTATATTTAGAATGTTAGCAGAAGCAGTATTATCTACAAATTCAGCTTTTTTATCAGAAGATATTATTAATTAAATTAAATAAATTGAATAAGAAGAATATCAATCTGAACATAGTGGCAAATCTAATAAGAAATCTTAAAAATCAAAGAGTTCATCTTCAAAATCTATTAAATCTAATAGTATTTTTGATGGAACTATGAAAAGTGATTGGAGTGGTAATAGATTGGATGTTGCACTTATTGATTATGTAGAAATGAAATTGAAAAGAGAATTTGTTTATGAATATTAATAAGATTTAAAGAATCAAATAAGAAAAACTATTCCTATTAATAATTATGGATTTCATACTGAAATTTTATAAATAAGAGGTGATAAATATAGAATCATTTTGAAAGGTAAATCCAAAGAAATTATTGAAAAATGTAGTTAACTTAATATATCTATTCCAGATAATAGGGATTTTGAATTATATGAACCAGGACGTTTTAAATTGTAAGATTGTTGTAATCAAGTAATGACTTAAGAATTTTTAGATTTAGAAAAGAAAGCTGTTTTAAATTATAATTCTTAATCACTTAAAACAATATCATTTGCATATAGAGATGTTTAAATAAATAATTTAATTGAATAAGATTGGAATTAATTAATATCTTAAAATAATTTTATATTTATTGGAACTTTAGCAATGAGAGATGATATTAGATAAGAAGCAAAGAGATTAGATAGTGCATTGAAAATGGGTAGTATGAATGTTATGATATTAACTGGTGATACTAGAGTAAATGCTGTTAATGTAGCCAAATAATTAGGTTGGGTAAGTAGTGATTAAGCAGATCATGAAATATAAAGAATTAGTGAACATTTACCTAAATCTTCTTAAATGGAACATTAACCTATTATAATAGAACCACCATTTATTCCTATTGATGAATAATAAGCAATCAAAATTACATCAGCAATTATGGAATGTCCATAAGATGAAATTGCTCCACTTTTGAATAATAAATTTGATCATTAATAAATTTCATCTTCAGCAGCATTAAAAACAATATTGATTTTGAATTTCTAAGAATATGTAATTAGAATTAGAAAGATATTAAATGATTCTAAAATATATTATACACATTAAGAAGTTAATGAAAGAAATATAGTATCTAAAATTCCAGAAATTTTAGATGATGCCATAGCTTGCAAAGTATTTTATTTATATTTAAATATTAGTCTGTATCTAATATGAATAAAGTATTATAAATATTAGCAGATTTAAATTAACATTAAAAACATTAATTTTTGGAAGTTTATTCTAATATTAATGAATCAACTATTGGATATGTTGGAGATGGTAATAATGATGCTATTGCTTTATAAACTGCAGCTGTTGGAATCACATTAGGAAAAACTGCAACTAATATTGCTAGAGAATGTAGTGGAGTAATTTTGATGGATGATAAATTAGATGGAATAGAATTATGTATGAAATATGGCAGAAACATTTTCTTAAATATCAAAAGATTTATCTATTTCTAATTGAGTTTCTTTTTGAATTCTATTGCTATTATGCTTACTGCCTCTATTGTTTTGAAATAATAACCATACACTGTATTAGAAGTTATATGGTTGAGCTTGTAATAATATTATATTATTTTTAGAGTATAAGATATTTTTTCAGCTGTTGCCCTAAGTACTGAAATTCCTTAAGATGATATATTAAATAGAACAAAACCTGCAAAAAGGGGAGAAAATATCATTGACAAGTTTTTATTATAAATGACTTGTACATAAGCATTATTTTAATACTTGGCCACCTTAATTGTTCTATTTTTAACTCCTATGATTTTTGGCATTGAGTAATATTTTTTTTCAATAATATCATAGGCCATCTTATAAACATGATTTGCATGCTTTAGGAGCAGAATTTGTTTCTGAATGGGCTGTTCATTATACTCTAGTCTATCATTTAACTGCCAATTTCTAGATTGTAAATTTAATATGCAGTCGTAGAATTGGTTAGCATGAATACAATGTCTTTGAAGGTATCCAAAAGAATAAACCATTTACTGTGATGATTATTGGCTTGATAATAATTCAATAGGTTATCATTTATGCTGGAGGTAAGTACTTTAAAACTGCTCCTTTAACAATATTTGAAAATCTATTTTGTTTAATTTTATCTTTTGGAGCCATGATCGTCTTTTGGTTGTCTAAATATATCTATTCAACTGCCAAATGAGATATCAATATTTAGATATATATGTAAATAAGAAAATTATTTTATTTTATAATCAATACACAACATATTACTTAATCTCCATATTATTCAATTATTCTTATTTCATTATCTCTGAGGATAATTGTTCTTCCCTTCTTATAAAAATTAAACTGGCAAATAAGATTAATGAGACTAAAAATTAAGAAACGATCACCCAGGCTTGGAGATCATAATTATTAATAGCCGACATTAAAATAATTGATAGTACAAATAATGTTATTGCTGATACTGCAACTGAAATTATGGATACGTAATTGAAAGTGATTGTATTCCCTGGTAAATTGGATTGTTTTAATAAACACATTGTTAATGCTATTGCAATTAGAACTATATCAATTATTGTAATAGGATAAGCAGCTAAAATTGTATTACATACATATTAATCATAACAGTCTGAACCACTAATTTTTATTTTAAACAATATTTTGTCATTTAACTTGCATTTCTTATTCCCATCATATTTTAATTTGCATTCTAGCTATTCTCCATTCTACTCCAATTTTGAAAATTGATAATTTGAAAATAATAAAATAATTAACCATACACCAGCAGCTGCCAAAAAAACTATCTACAATGTCGTATTAGTTTTTGGATTTATCCTATTAATGTATGTGTTCATAAAAATTTTATTTAATCAAACAATATTTTGATGTAATTAGTTAAATATAATTCAGCATATTATACTTGTTCTTATTAAATATTTATATCTGATTCATCTCAAATTGATAACAAAGCTTTAGATAATTCTATAGATAGATCATCATACTAAAAACAGAATATAATATTTATTAAAATCTGAAAAGGTTCAAGAAAGTATATAATGATATGTATTCAAAATAATATGGAATATTTAATAGAAATAATGATTGCTCAACTACATATATTTAAAATGTTATTGTATGCATAAAAAGAATGGAAAAAGAGAATAATAAAATTAAACTGAAAAGTTGAGGGAGATAAAATAAAACATAAGAATATCAGTCAAAATTAAACTAAGTTGAATTAGAAAAAATGGAAGGATTGTTAAAGAGTTATAGAAATAATTAGTAATGGTCATTTTTAATTTTAAATTGATTTCAAATTAAAAAGAACTTTCTTTAACAACGTTATTATTTGATTCTATCATAGAAGGAGGAAATTGATTATTAATAAAGAGAGAAAATATTAAATTTTCTTACTTTTAATGATTGATTATAATCCTTTTATTTCAATATATTTTTATAGTTTCATTAATTAAATAAATATATCTTTAAATTATCAGAAGATATCATTATGAACAAAAATTATTATTCTAAGCTTATTATAATTACATATAATCTATGTTATGTAATATCAATTTACAGTTTTAGTAGAGAGTATTTAAAAAATGAAATTTTATAGTAATTGCATTAGTAATTGTAATAATTTGATCATTAGAATAAGTATTTTTACATTTAAAAACCAAAGATAATTATTAATTTTAAAATTGTATTAATTATGAAAAATAAAAAATAAAAAAGAACCGCCCTCCAAGGGGGTCGAACCCTTGACATTTGGCTTAAAAGGCCAACGCTCTGACCAACTGAGCTAGGAGGGCTAGCTTAACACATTTTTGATACTTTCATTTATGAACTCTCCACAATAACAATTTATAAATTCTAAATTTGTGAAATAATAAAAGTATGAATTCTCTTCTATATATGTATTTTTTAATATCATCTTTATCTAAATTATGATTAACTTATATTTATAAGATCAATTTATTAGTAAATAATTGAATTAGAATAAATTGTAGAAATAATCTGTCATTAATAAAAATTTATTTCTTTATATTTATAATTATTAATTATTAATCATTAGATGAAATTAAAAATAAAAAGTTAGAAATTAAAGAACTATTACTGAATGATCTGTCGCACAAGTGGTAGTGCAACCGACACATGTTGGAGGGTTGGAGGTTCGAATCCTTCTGGGTCAGAAATTTTTATTTTATTGTATATATTTAATTCGATTCCATATTTTGAATTATAATATGAATTAATAAATTTTTTATGATATAATTATCTTTCCAAATATTCTATTAATTCAAAACAATTTAGAGTTATAAAAGATTATAAATAATTGATCTAATAAAATTGAATTAGAATTCAATTAAAATTTTACGATATTCTATTATCAATAATCTTCCATAGATTGTCTTATAACATTCATTCATTTTCTTTAAGTATACATTATTGGATTGTATAATATATTTATAGAGAATTATAAATAAACGAATTGAATTATAATAAGTAATATGTTATGCAAAAGTAATTTCAAATCTAAAAAAGTCTTTGATAAATTCTTTAAATTAAATAATAGATCATCATAGATAGAAATACTCATTTAATACATTTCCATTTTATAATTTAAATTAGAGAATAAATATATATTATCAAATATATACAATTTTTTAATTATAATTATTATATATCTATTTTACAAAATCACTCTATCCAATTATAATTATCTATCAAATTTAACAACATTTATACAGCCTATCTAAATTATCAATAATCAAATATTTACATTTGAATTTTTACATTTTAACAATTAATTCTTTGCTTCATTTATTTATTTATCATTTGGTTTATCTAAACATTAGTTCTGAGATAATTGTTATTTAGAATCAATCTACATTTACAAATAATAATTATGTTCATTATTTAATTATTCTTACATTTTCCATAATAAATTTTTTTATGAAAATCTTTGATACAAATCAATGCTAGTCTATTTTATTCATCAAAATTACTTATATCAAATATACTGATTTTTTAACAATATTTTCATTGAAATAATTGATCAATATATTAATACAGTCATTATTATCATTATTAATTTATTCTGTATAACATTCAGTCATTATGAAGTGTTAATAAGCTAATTGTTATCTTAATTATTATAATTCTTCTATCTATTATAGTTTCTGTTCATCTACTTGTTTATCTTATTTTTATTAAATACTAGGTCTTTGAATCCAAGTAGGTAATTTTTAAATACTTTCTTCATTAATATCTTCAGAAGACATTGATTTATATAACTCAGAATTATTAGAGAGTTCAAAAATCTGATTCCATGAAGCTCTATTTTCTTCTTCAATTACAAGAGTCTATCAAAAATAGAATAATATTTACTATGGTAAGAAATTGTTTTGAAAATGTACTAAGGTCATTTTTAAATTATAATGGTTAAGTTTTGATATTGTGTAAAAGGTCCTCTTCATCTCTCCCTTTCCATGGTACATCAAAGTGTAACATTTCATAAAAAATTACTCCAAGTGACCAAATATCACATTTGGTACTATAATGATGTCTTTCTAAAACTTATGGTGCCATATATAGTGGACTTCCTACACAAGATTTAAGTAATTATGAGGAATAATTCTCAACATATTTAGCAAATCCAAAATCAGCAATTTTAACAGTACCCTTATCATTAAGAACATTGGCTGGTTTCATATCTCGATGAATAACACCACTCTTAATTAATTCTTTGAAACCTTCTAATATTTATAGCATAATGTCAATAGCCTATGACATAATAGGATTTACATACTTGTTACTCACTAATATTCTTACTAGCAATTAATGATTTAAGATCTCCATTATTACAAATTTCAGTCACTATAAATAAGGATTTCTTAGTAGCCAAGAGCTCAACAAATTTTACTATGTTTTTATGATTGAGTTTACTCATTATTTCTATCTCCTAAACTTTGTTGATATTGTATAGATGATTTACCTATTTGTTTACGTAAATACTTATCCTTTTCAAATAGAATCAAGTCTAACTTCTTTATAGCAACAGTTTCATTATTGAGAGTATTTAATCCTTCATAGACTTTGCCATATGCTCCTTATCCGAGACAATTTATTTCATCGTATGTATAATGACCAATTTACTTCATTATTAAAATTATGTTGTTTGAGAAACTCAAGATCTACAACACTCCAGCCAAACTGTTGGAGA
Source organism: Paramecium primaurelia (assembly GCA_905182975.1). Classification (NCBI taxonomy): domain Eukaryota; phylum Ciliophora; class Oligohymenophorea; order Peniculida; family Parameciidae; genus Paramecium; species Paramecium primaurelia. Next base: position 98,705 of record CAJJDM010000153.1, read on the forward strand.
AGTTACGTGAAGTTCGCAAGTAATAAGAACAGGAAGAACAATAAGGATCCTAAAATAAGGAGCCAGAAACATAGAAGATCGGTACTACGACATAGCCCTTATCTAGTGCGGCAATCAAGTTTACGAAGTACATGGACAAGCCTAAATCAAAAGTCTCCCATTGTTAAATCACAACTTGATATTGTGAAAATGCGAATGCCATCTACCAAAATGAATTCTTGTACTCGTATTACAGAGATACCTATACGATAGAGGATGTAGATGCATACTGCTCGCATCAATGACAACGAAGAACTAAAAGAAATGCAATAGAACCTAAGGATGGAAACTATGTATGATCTTTATCAAGGAGATCAGAAACTTATTGATCAACTAAACGAAGAAGCTTAAGTTTTATCATAAAGGCTTACAATTAAGGAAGAAGCTAGTCCAGTTCGACCATTTAATCGTAAACATCATTAACCAAACCAAACTTAAAGGCCATAAAGAAGAGGTGCTACACTGATAGCCCCTACTAAACTAGAAGATCTCAAGAAATAATAGCCTTATCTCTATGAGGATCGTCAAGATCAACCTTATGATGATTTATCAGATAGAGGAAAGTTTCTAAAAAATTATAGATTAGGAAAGTAAGTTACTTTTATCCTACATGAATAGTAAAAACCTACAGAAGATTAATCAAAAGGACTTTAGGAGCACTACCAAAAATTTTAAGAGACTTGAAGAATATGCTTAATTCTATAAATAACAACCCAACATCTATTTATAATTAAATAAGAGCTCCCAAGGTATTAATTTTATATTGAGTCTCAGTCTACAATATCTTTCAAGCTGGCCTTGGTTTAATTAATTCCAATTATACTATATAAACTGCTGAATCTCAAGGAATGCTGAGAAATGAATCTAAAATTAGAGTATTCACAGAAGCTCTCTAATCTCCTCAATGTAAAACAATTACTCAATTGAAACTCAGTCATAATCAATTAACATCACCAAAAATAAAGAGTTTGGTTGACAATTTTCCTTAACAAATTTAAGATCTAGATCTTAATAATAATGGATTAGATTCCAAAGCTTGTGAAACCTTGGCTAAGTACATGTAGAAATCAAGAGTAAAGAAACTCTCTTTGGAAAACAATAAAATTGGAGATTTAGGTGCAAATTATCTTTTTGTGGCTTTGTAAGATAATGATTACTTGACTTTGTTAAATCTAAGTCGTAACAATTTAACAGGTATTTCAATTATTATTCTAATTTTTAGATAATTGTACTAATGATTTATCAAATTATTTGAAAAAGTCAAATGTATTATTTGAATTTTATTTACACTTTAATTCCATTAATAGTAAGGGAGGTATTAATATATGGAAAGCCCTTTATAAGAATTCAAGTGTAAAGGTTTTTGATATATCTTATAATCGAACTGCTTCCTTTGAATGTGCTCAATAGATGGCCAGAGTAATTGCAAAACCATATCCTGAGTTAATGCACATAGATGTATCTCATAATGGTTTTGATGAACCATCTTCTATAGAAATAATGAAGGCATTGAATGTTAATCAAAATATTTATGGATTTCATTTTGAAGGAAATTGCCCAAAATTTGCTGTTGATGCTACTGGTCATCTTAGAGATAGAGAAGCAGAAGAATAAACAAGATAAAAGAAAATTGAAGAATGCAGAAAAAACCCATAGACTTCACTTAGATTATTGGATGATGATGCACCAATTTAACCAAAAAAAACAATAAATAAGAAAGAAGAAATTCAATAGGTTCATAGATTTAGAAGAATATGGGGTATGAAACCGGTTAAATAGAATTAATAATTTGATAAATAAAGAGATTCTTGTTGGATATGTGAAGGATGGGAAGAAGTCAAATTTACATGGAGTCCAGGTAAATCTGGAGGTATGAACAATGATCCCATCTTTTTACATGTTAATTTTGATGGTTATCGTCCTGTTTTAATGAATCCTCATTAAGGAGAATATCATTTATATAGAATGTGTCCACCAAATCAAAGGATTCTGTATTTCTTCAGTAATCCAATTCTTGGAATCTAAACAACTGCAAAAAATTAAATGATAATGTAAACACCTTAAAATGATCCAATTGCTTAAGGATTATAAGAATTTCTTTATAATGGAGACATTTTAATAGAAGGTAATAAAATGACTTTTGTGAATGAAGTATTCACTGAAGGTAAACATACTGTGGTTGATAAATATGTTCCTAAGATATTTAGTAAACCTAGAGAAGAGGAAAGAACTTATGATTTAACTTAATACATGAATAAAAAATAAGCATTTTGGAGTTATGAAATTTCTATATTCAAAAATTATTAACCAGATAATGATGAATTAATTGATGAATGTTTTGAATATGATTTTCAAACTTCAAAAATAAACAGGATAGTACGTGATCCTTAAGAGTTAATGGAAGTAAAGGAAATCTTAAGAGAATATTATCCATATATATTTGCTAGTTATAAATTTTATGCTTCTACTTTAATTGGAGCAAGTGTAAAATAGTTGATTTATATGAATAGATTCCTTGTATATCATCAAATGCCTTTTTTGATTTTATTGGTTAAACTGCAGTGTTGACTGATAAATTCAGACCTGGAGATATTGATTTGAATTTCATAGCTACATCAAATGTTAAGGATATTTAATATCCAAATGTTTATGAAAAGGCATTAGTAAGATACCAATTTATGGAAGTACTCGTAAGAATTGCATTGGATAAATATACTCGAACAGGAATATGTAAATCAATGAAATTAAGTGTTTTGAAATTATTTGAAGATGATTTGGTTAAAGCTAGATTATAGGAAATTGATAGAGCTTAAGATTGGAGAGATATGAGATTATGGAATGAGTAAAGTGATATGTTAATAAGTAAAAAAATATAATAATATTTATTTAGAGGATCGATTACCTATGCTTAAATTATTATTTAAATTTACATCCAAATTGAATCCTAAGTAGAAATTTTATAAACACACTTGGATTCAATTTAAGGATTTTAGAGATTTAATGCTTAGATGTGATTTGTATTGTGATATCTTTGTAGAAAGAGATGCTTATTTGGCTTTTTTGTTATCAATGCAAACATAAGTAGATGAATTATTTAGTTTGAGACATTTTTAAATGGAATTCTATGAATTTATTGAAGCTTTATGTAGATGTGCTGAGAAATTATCATTAATTAGAACTAAAGATATTTTGAGTATTGATGATAGGAGATAAGAACCACTTCATAAGAAAATTGATGCCTTTTTACTTCTCATTTATTTAAGGGCTGGAGATGCTATCAAATAGTAATTGAAAGAATCTGAAGATTTTACTGATTTTGATAAGTGTATGACTAGAAAATAAAAGACTTTATAATAATAAATAGAAGAAATGGGAAGTGAAGAAGAAGATAAACCATATAATCCAGCTATAGAGGCTGCATCACTTGAAGAATAATTAAAATAAGTTCCTGTTTAAACAATACAAACAGGAACTAAATTAAAGAAAGCTTTGTCATTCTTCTCAGTTATAAAATAAATGCAATAACAAAAGCAACTGAAATCAAATTTCTTATTGACAAATGTGGTTTAATATTTCAAGTAAAGAGAGGAGGAAATGTTACAAAATGAGATGGAATAAGGGTGATTTTTGATTATATATATATATATTTATATATAATAATAATATGAAGGATGATTATTCTGAACTAACAACTTTGGGTACTTCTAGTCCTTCTGCATATCATAGATTAGTTATTTTGTAAAAGCGTGGCGGTTCAGAATTATATACTGATTTAACAAATGAAAAAAATGTTTAGTAGAAAAATAAGAAATAACTCTTTTAGAAGAAATTTCAAAATAAACAAGAAAAAAATGATAGTTTTGAGATCTAAGACTAATTGTTAAATATGGAAGTTAATGATTGGTAAGGATTCTTAGAAAAAGAACATCATGCCATTTAATAAATTAATAATGAAGATATAACAAAAACAGAAATCAAAACACATTTAACATTAAAGATGAAAACAAATCCAACTATGGTAAGTCCAACAAATGATAGAACTAATTACTTTTATAAGATGAAACTAGGCAAGTAAGTTTTCATTAATCATCTTAAGCAAACAATTATCTGTTATCAGTACTCAAGATTTTTTGAAGACTGTTCGATACTCTTAGAAATTGGAAGATTATTCTAATTTATATAAACAACAACCACATAATCTATACTTAAGTCTAAACTTTTCATAACCTGAAAGAGTCCCTAAAACTTTTGGTTTGATTTAGAATACTCGATCTTTAGTAACTGCTAATGCTAGTAGATCAATAAGAAATAGTGAGGATGGTAATGCATTCTCAAATGCCATGCTTACTTAATAAAGTAGATAAATTTAAGTTATGTAATTAAATCATAATCAATTTACTCCAAAATAATTAAGAGATATCTTACTTACATTTCCTATTACATTGAAAGATTTAGAATTATAAAATTGTAAATTAAATTATATGCATATGGAAATTTTGATGTCATTTGTAGGAAAAAATCAAATTTATAAGTTGAATCTTGAATGTAATAATATTCGTGATTTAGGATCACAAATAATAATGAAACATTTACTCAACAATAATACATTACAATCACTTAATCTTAATAATAATTAAATAACAGATTGTGTTAGTATATCTCTTTCTAATCTTTTGAAATAAACTCAACGACTTATAGAATTGTATCTTGGTTACAATTATTTAAATGCAAGTGCTGGTACTACTATTTGGAAAGCAATGTATAAAAATACTAGTATTAAAATATTGGATTTATCACATAATAATATTGCATCTCTAGAATGTGCTTAATCAATTAATAAAGCTATATCTAGACCTTATAATGAATTATTGCATGTAGATCTTTCTTTTAATAAATTTACTTATCCATAAGCATAAATCATAGCAGAAGCACTTCAAAAGAATGAAACTATTTATGGTTTTCATTTTGAAGGTAATTAAACTGAATTATGTGTCAATCCAAATGGGTTTTTAATTAATAATATAGTATTTCATTCATAATTAAAAGAGAAATTAACTTAACTTTATAAATAACCATAATATTTCAAATTGTTGGAAGAATCTAAAATTGAATAAACTCAAATAAAAAGAGAGGAATCACTTGTAATGCCTTTTAGTAGATCAAGAAAAATTAGATCGACTAAATTGAATGTTTAGAAAGTGAATGAAATAAATAAATTGGATACATGTTGGATATGTGAAGGATGGTAAGAAATTAAATTTGAATGGACAGCCCATAAATCAGGAAGTTTATATAATGAACCTATCTTTATTCATTTTGATTTTGAAGATTATAGACCATTATTAATGACATTTCTTAATAATGAATTCTTTTTTATTAAAATGTGTCCTCCAAATAAAGAGATCCATTATTTCTTTACTAATCCAATACTTGGTGTTCAATAAACAGCTATGGATTAAAATATTAAGAATATATAAATTTAATCTATTCCATTTTTATACAATGATGAAATCTTAGTTGATGGGAATGTAATGGATTAAGTTAATATTTTAAGAACAACAAATAAATAATAATTATTTGATAAATATATGCCAATGGTATAATGTAAACCTAGAGAACCAATGGCTAAATTTGATTTTTCTCCTTATTTGAATATAAAAAAACATAGATGGTCAGTTGAAAATTCAATATTTAAACATTTTTAACCAGATACACCATAATTAATTGATGAATGCTTTGAATTTGATTTTTAGAATTCAAAAGTTACTCGTTTAGTAAAAGATACAGAATTATTAGAAATTAAAGAAAATTTAAAAATCTTGTATCGTCAATTATTTCATATATATAAATATCATGCGTCGGGTTCATTAACATCCCCAATTCCATGCATAATGATTTAAGACTATATCGACTTTTTAGTCTAGACTTCATTGATGGATGGATATAAAACAAATGATATTGATATAAGTTTCACATCAACAACAGCAGCAAAGGATGTTCAATTTCCATAAGCATTTGATAAAGGTTTAGTACGTTGTTAATTATTAGAAATAATGATAAGAATGTGTAATGATAAATATATTAGACAAGGAATCTGTACTACAATGACTGAAGCTATAAATTTAGTAATAAAATAGGCTTAAGATTATTTTGCAAAGTTTGATTAAAATTAGATGTGGAGAAAGAGTAGATTATGGAATTAAAAATGTGATATCATACTCAATGATAGATTGGCTATGTTAAAATCTTTATTTAAATATATATGTAAATTAAGTAAGAAAGATAAATAATTGTGTAAATATGATTATATATCTGTATAAGATTTTAAGGATTGGATTGTATAATCAAAATTAATTTGTGATGATTTAAGTGAAAGAGAATGTTATTTAATTTATTTATAATCAATGATAACTTAGAAGGATGAACTTTATTCTAGTAAACATTACTAGATGAATTTTCATGAATTTATAGAGAGTATAGCTAGATTAGCTGAAAAGTTATCAATTATAAGAGGAGATAAACCTATGGATATAGATGATAGAAGAGCTAAAGATTTAACACCAAAATTAGATGGATTTTTATTATATGTTTATTTGGTTATTGGAAATGAAATGAAATAATTATTGCCTCCAAATGATCCAGATATAAGAGGTGTAGACAAATGTATGATAAATGATTTCAAATCTTTGAAATAAAAATTAGAAGATTCATTTACTGATGGAGATGAACCACCTTATGATCCAAGAGTTGAATTACCACATCTATCTAGTTAAATAACAAATCTTTTAGGAAATACAATTGGTGGCAAAAAACAAACTTTACGATAATAATTAAAATAAGTCAAAAGAGAAGAATAAAAATTTTCTTTAATTAATTTTGTTTAATACTTTAAAAGTATTTAATAAGTTCATGTGGATCATGATGATTGATAAGTTATTCATATTCAGATCTTTTTTAAAAATTCTTTTTATTAATCTTTAATAACATTCTTCAATTATCTTAAACATAGATATTCTTATTAAGCTACTTATCTTTCTTTAAAAGTTGATAAAATGAGTTATTCAATAACATCTAATTAGACTCCAAGTTTCTATGGTAATTTTTATTTTAATTCATTTCTAATAATAATATTATAATTAATACTTATTAAGTGAAATTACTTATGATATATTTAAATTAATTTGTTATTATAATGCATCTATACAATCTCTCTTTTCTTTAATTTGTTCTTCCTATATTATTATTAATTTATATTATTTACATTCTTTTATATAGTCTATTATTAAATTTCTAATTTTTTAGATTTCTGTAATAATTGTGAATGTTTTTTATTTAAATCAATTTCCAAAAGGTCTAATTTATTATTTAGAATCTTTAATTCTTCATCTTTAATTTAGTAATCCTTCTTCATTTTTTAAAGAATCTCTTTTTCTCTATTCAAATCCTCTGAATTATCTTCTTCATTTTATTATTTCAATTATTCTAAACGTTCCTATATAATTTAAATTTAATTATACTTATAATCTCTGGTTTTCTTTCTATAAAATGTCAACTTCATAATCTTTAGCATCTTCAAAATCTAATTAATATGGAGATGGAGAATTTGATCCATTTTGAGTACTCATTTTAACACTACATTTTTTAGAATGATAACGAGATGTTCGTCTTTTTCTTGCTGAATCCTATATCATTAAATTCTTTTCAATTGCTTCTAACTTTTTTTGAACATCTTTTATTGAAATTGTCTCATTTTTTTAACCTAATGGTTGAGTATTCTATTGTATCACTCTTGCTTATCCTTATACTATTTTCTGTATATTCACATTTGAATTTTCTATTAATGTTTTTTAGAACAATTCATATAGTTTGTCGTCCATCTTTAACGAATTTATATATATATATATTTATTTATATATAAATAATTAATAACGGGAAAAATATAAAAATTAATAAATTAATTATGGGAAATTCAGGAATACGAAAATTATGGTTTTTGGATTCTCCTGTTGAAACTCCATTTAAATCCATTCATGAAATCAATGTCATCAATATAAATAAGTCTGAAGAATCACTCTCTCAATATAAGGGTTAAAAAGTTGTCATAGTTAATGTTGCTATAGATTCTCCTGAATTGAATGATCAATTAAACTATTTGAAATCTCTACCCTATTAAGTACTCCTCTTTCCTAAATGTGATCACACATACACTTATTAATAGATTGCAGATAAATTATAAGGATTTAAAGTCTTTTAGAAAGTGGAATTGAATGGTTAATTCACTCATCCATTATACAAATTTCTAAAGAGACAAACTCCTCAATTATATGATGAAAAGTTGGCTAATGGCAGATAAATCAAATAAGACTTCTGTAAATTCTTGATTTCAGAAGAAGGTTAACCAATTAAGTACTTCTTACAAAATGAGAAATTATGAATTATTTATGTATAGACATTTATATCGAAATCCAACCATCTTATCTAAAATTCTTATTAAAGAGTACACCAACTTAAAAAGTGAAGAGCTAGCCTTCCGATATGCTGCATTAGCTAAATTACGCACTTAAGAATTAGAATTTGAAGCTCTACATCAATTGGATCCAATCGAACATTGGGATATTAGTAAAATTTCTTTATTACCACAAATTTTTACCTTACTCGCCAATCTACATAGAGCCACCCGTTCAGATAGCTTGATTTAGTATCCATAAATAGAAGCAGTCAATCGTATTACAGCACTTTTAGATCCTAATATGTTTCCTGTTTAAGATCTCTCTTTGAAATTACATACTTCTGATACTATGACAATTTGGGAGAAATCAAAGACACAAAGAGTGACTAAAAATTTAGGATTCAAACTCAATCTAAGAGAGAGTACTATAGATCATTCCGATGCAGGAGAAGGAGTCTTCTTAGAGACATTACCAGCAAACAAAAGGCTGTTACTTATTTTATTTTAAGTGTTCCTGCAGGTACCCTTTTGGGCTTCGTACCAGGTTTGATCTATGATAACTATAAATCATACGGTGAGAAGACACCTCCAGATATGCATTTCTTTAGATTCGATGGGCCCATCTTTGATTTTACATCCAAGATATTCTACCCTTATGTTCCAGGATTTGGTTATGATGAATACGAATAAAAAATATAAGAAATAGATGATTTAGCTGCTCGTTCTAATAGACCTTATAGAAATAAATCTAAAGGAGGTTATGAATTAGTAAAAGGAGAAGATATAAATCCATATGCTTTAGGTCATAAAATCAATCATACTCCTAGAAATAAATCAACTAATGTATGTTTAATAGATATATTTGTTCCTAAAAATTTCTTTCCTGAAGAATTAATGAAATTTTGGCCAACTTAGTATTTCTCCACAACTCAAGATTTTTTATAAAGCAAATCTATTCTTGATAATCATTACAAAAATCATATTAGAGGTTTAGGATTTATTAGTGTCACTGATATTAAAGATGGAGAGGAATTATATTTAGATTATTTAGAATCTTGTCTTTTCAACATGGAAATTGAGTCACCTGATTGGTTAATTAAACCACCTCCATTACATCCACAAATTTGCAAATGTAATCTCAGATAAGAAAGTTTATTGATGATGCTTTTAGAAGATTATGCTTTTTAATAAACAAAAGATGGAAAAAATTTTGACAAATTTTATAAGAGTGTTTTAAGAGAAAATCACTAATATTTATGAATGATAAATAAATACAATTATAAAGTTATATGAAAACTATTCTCTATAAAAAAATGATGTTTTAATTTTACCTGATTTTATTCTTTTTTTTTATATTAACAATTTTTAATGAATATTCAACTTAAATGTTTTAAGTATCTAAATTATGTGTTTATGAATTAAGCTCTAATTAAATACAAGGGATGCATTTCTAAATGTAATTTCTTATTATCACCACTATTGAAAATTCTTAGTTAAGCTATTCATAGATCATCAAGTTACAAAACGATAAACCTGACCTTATCTAAAGATGAAATTTCTTGTGTAATAAATATAGAATTAGAATTTTAGTACAAAATAATATAAATATGAACTCAATTCTCTCTTCAGATAGAATCATCGATTTCTTTTTCTTTTTATCGTTTAAATGAATTTAAAATTTGGAGATTCTGGAACAATAATATGAGTGTCATTATCTAATTATAATTGATAATCATCTTTCATGCACAATTCCTCTTATTATTTACAAAGTTCTTTATTCTTAACGAATTTATTGTTTTTGATTCCTAAAAAGTCCATGATTTTTTAATTAAAAAATTTATATGATACTCTATTAATTAAAGAAATATATAAATTGTATAAATTAATCATTCTGTTTATTTCATTTTGATTAACTTCTACTCCTACTTCTATTATTACTAATTTTTTTATTATTATTATCCTCTTATTCTTATATCCCAATCCTCATTCTAAGAGGACATCCTTTTAATTCTAAATCAAGCATACTAGTACTCTAAGCTTCACTAACTGTACTATATTCAATAAATGCTCTTCTCTTAGTAAATTAAGATCCTTCATTTCGAGGAATTTCAATTGATACGATTGTTCCATATTATGAAAAGAAATCAGCAATCTCTTTATCACTTATTTTGAGTGGAAGTCCTTATACAAAAATAGTTTTATAATCATGATTAATTTCATTAACATCTTCAATTAATTCTTCTTCATCATCTATTTCATCAATTCCTTCAATATCAGAGTCTAACCATTCAATTTTTTTAGATTTCTCATTAGATTATATATTTATCACTTCTTTTTCTTCTACAATATCAATCTCACTTCCTTCATTTTACTTAGTTTACTCTAATTATTATTCTTGTTAAACTTGTTATTCTTCATCTTCTGAAGGTGGCAATTCAACTTTTTCTAGAACTACTTAATCATCTATGTCTTGAAATTCTTATTGCCATTCTTTATTTTTTTTATAGAAATGAAATTATTTTTTCATTATAATAATAAAATATATCAGTGATTCATAAACTTAATCTAAACATAATACATAACCCCTCCAAACATACCTCCTCCTAATCCTGACATCATTAAGCCTTTCCATCCAACTGATTCAGCAGCTAGTACCATAGATGAAAACATGCAAGAAAGAAATGAATTTGTAGCATCATCTCTAATTCTTAATTTTTCTAATTAACATTCAAATATTGAATAAAAAGCACCAAAAATAGCAAAACCTTTTGCCATTCCAAACATTTTGTTTATATCTCTCTAATTTCAAATGATTATATACTCTCAAAACATATCTTGTTGATTATTTTGTTCTACCATAATCCATGTCTCTCATTTCTACTGCATTCATAAATAAAGCCATTAAAAAACCCATTGCACCTCCAGCTACAGTGACCATTCCTGCTTTTGCTGCACAGTTTGTGTCCATAAATGTCACATGCTCTTAATAATATTTGTATATAATTACTAAATGGATTAGGTTCTTATGCCATTATTTAATAATTAATTTATATGGCAATACCATTATAAGTATATAATTTTTGGAATTAAAGTAAATGGTTTCTGTTTTCAACAGAGGTAATAGGAATGTTTACACTTATTATATTTGAAAATGAATTAACTCTATTTATTGTAATTAGATTATTCATTGAAACATTTGCTGCAGGATATTTTTATCTTTAATGTAATGATTCAGCAGGTGAGCCAATAATTGTGTAAAGAAGATTAAGAATTATCTGAATTATCATTTTCTAGTTTTAGAGGAGATAATGAGTAATTTGAATGTCAAATACCTGATAGAAATGAATGTTAAGAATGTAAAATCATTTAATCTTACAGAACAAAACACTGTATTGAATTTTAGAAATGTATACCCAAATATGATCATCATTGTTTTTGGATTGGAGGATGTGTAGGCAAATTGAATCATGGAATGTATTGGTTATTTTTGAAATTATAATGTTTGCTTTGTTTTGATGGATTATTTTAATTTAGTAAACAATTTGTTTACTATTCCACTTTTGATGAAGAATTTGGAAATGATTAATTCTAATATTAGTATTTTTTATTTTGCTAATTGCAGCAACATATTTTGGGTTTGGAATATTTACTGGGGTGTTACTATTATATCTATTTTATAATTCACTCTATCACACTATGTTAATATTGACTGGTAAAACTACTTGGGAACACACCAATAGAGATAAGATTTCATATCTCAATGTTTATCCAAAGTACTATCATCCTTACAATTATGGTATCATAGAAAATATCAAATTAACATTTTTTCATAATAGTATTCAATCTGATTGGATACCTCCCTCAAAAGATTAAATTAAAAATTAATGCAATATATTTGATAACAAATATTACTCTTGTTGTTGATACATTTTATATATTTTTCTTTAATATAGATTTTCTTATTTTGAATTTGGATAAATGGAATTATAACAAGTATTAATTATCAGAAATAGTAAATGTAAATACACTTGAAATTAAATTAAAGTTGCTTTGATATTTGTTTTCATTTTAAACAATCTTTTTAGAATAAACTTCATAATTAAATATTAATAAAAATTTGATCAAAATTTAATCAATAATGGATGATTGTAAGTTCATTTTTTCCGATTATTTCTAAATTTGACTTAAGGAGTTAATATCGATCCATAAGTTTAGTAATAAGGCGAATTCTTATAATTTGATTTGCTGATTGTTCTATTTGATGGACTCTAAGGTTAGTTATGGTAACTTTGATTTTCAGTTTTGATTCTACTACAACAGCATTGAGTAAGAATTGGTAATTGAATATGTTTTTGGGTCATTGGAATCAGACATCTCATTCTCTATTCCAATTTATTCAAACATTAAGGTCTACTGATTTTATTAATTTATTTAATCTATTATTCTCTTTTTCCAATAATATTATAGAGAAGAGAAGATTTAGACTGCAAATTGAAATTAAAATACTATGTCTTCTATTCATCTATTTTATCACCAGTAGTGCTGCTTTCAATAATCGTTTTTATCCTATCTGTTTTTTTTGTAGTTCTCTTTCTTTAAAAAAAAACATCTTATTCTTTAGATATAAGAGTAAGTTTATACTTGTTAGCGTTAAAATTAGGGTACTTTCTGTATTACCAACTTATCCTTTCTAATTGTTGCATAATTCCTTTCTTGTGTTCATATTTTCGAATTAGAACTTTCCCAAACATCCACACTCAGTACAATAACAGCTTTTTCTTCTAGTGTGTGTTTTCTAACAATCTTTAATAATCCCTTTGATATTTCTTAAATGCAAACTATTAGATCTTAGATTAGTTCTTAAAGTTTAGATTCTGATAGATGAATTAGATTGTTAAGCATTAGAAAGAGAGGATGAACAAATAAGAATATCCATATATCTAATAATTAAATTAAAGAGAATAATTTANTATCACACTATGTTAATATTGACTGGTAAAACTACTTGGGAACACACCAATAGAGATAAGATTTCATATCTCAATGTTTATCCAAAGTACTATCATCCTTACAATTATGGTATCATAGAAAATATCAAATTAACATTTTTTCATAATAGTATTCAATCTGATTGGATACCTCCCTCAAAAGATTAAATTAAAAATTAATGCAATATATTTGATAACAAATATTACTCTTGTTGTTGATACATTTTATATATTTTTCTTTAATATAGATTTTCTTATTTTGAATTTGGATAAATGGAATTATAACAAGTATTAATTATCAGAAATAGTAAATGTAAATACACTTGAAATTAAATTAAAGTTGCTTTGATATTTGTTTTCATTTTAAACAATCTTTTTAGAATAAACTTCATAATTAAATATTAATAAAAATTTGATCAAAATTTAATCAATAATGGATGATTGTAAGTTCATTTTTTCCGATTATTTCTAAATTTGACTTAAGGAGTTAATATCGATCCATAAGTTTAGTAATAAGGCGAATTCTTATAATTTGATTTGCTGATTGTTCTATTTGATGGACTCTAAGGTTAGTTATGGTAACTTTGATTTTCAGTTTTGATTCTACTACAACAGCATTGAGTAAGAATTGGTAATTGAATATGTTTTTGGGTCATTGGAATCAGACATCTCATTCTCTATTCCAATTTATTCAAACATTAAGGTCTACTGATTTTATTAATTTATTTAATCTATTATTCTCTTTTTCCAATAATATTATAGAGAAGAGAAGATTTAGACTGCAAATTGAAATTAAAATACTATGTCTTCTATTCATCTATTTTATCACCAGTAGTGCTGCTTTCAATAATCGTTTTTATCCTATCTGTTTTTTTTGTAGTTCTCTTTCTTTAAAAAAAAACATCTTATTCTTTAGATATAAGAGTAAGTTTATACTTGTTAGCGTTAAAATTAGGGTACTTTCTGTATTACCAACTTATCCTTTCTAATTGTTGCATAATTCCTTTCTTGTGTTCATATTTTCGAATTAGAACTTTCCCAAACATCCACACTCAGTACAATAACAGCTTTTTCTTCTAGTGTGTGTTTTCTAACAATCTTTAATAATCCCTTTGATATTTCTTAAATGCAAACTATTAGATCTTAGATTAGTTCTTAAAGTTTAGATTCTGATAGATGAATTAGATTGTTAAGCATTAGAAAGAGAGGATGAACAAATAAGAATATCCATATATCTAATAATTAAATTAAAGAGAATAATTTAAACTAAATATTATTATATAAGATAAAATAGGGCAAAGAAATAGTAGAAATGATAAATGATAAATTCATTAGTCAATAATATTTGTAGTTCTGAGAGACTTATTTGTTTTAGCATCTAAGCTTTAATTGCTTTTCTTTTGCTGATATTATTATTGATTATTTAACTACTGTTATTATAGTAAAATTAGATTTTCTGATGGGAATTAACTATCCTATTTCTCATAATCTGTTTTCTCCATTTTATTTTTTAAATAAGGATGATCTAAAGCTTATGCAGCAGTTATTCTTTTGTTTGGATCCACTTCTAACATTTTCTTCAAAAGATCTGCTGCTTCTTCATCAGCTACAAATTTTTATGCATTATACATTTTTGATTTTAACATAGGTTGATTAGTTATTCTAGTTATTTATTATACTTTACAAATTAAATAAAACAACTCCAACACTAAACATATCTGAATTAAAACTTGATTCTTTTTATCTCAATACTTCTGGAGCATAATATCCTGGAGTACCACACACACTACTGACTGATCCAAACTTTAGATTTGCAGCAAATCCAAAATCTATCACTTTTATAGAATTATCTTTCTATATAATAATATTCTCTGGTTTAATATCTCTATGAACAATTTTCTTAGATTGTAAATATCTAATTGTGTTTAATAATCCCTAATCTTTATTTTATTTAATAATACAATCATAATTGTCTTTATTTAATTGGTTGGAAGCTTTTGTTTTAAAATCTTGCTTAATGGAGTTCCTGCAACAAATTCTTAAACTATCCAAAAAGTTTGATCATTCTCATAAACTTCAAGTACTTTTATAATGTTTTCATGGTTTAATGACATTAGTATTGACACTTCAGTTTTGACTATATCCTAAAATATATATATCAATTTAGTTTAATTACCAAGGCTTGATCTTCTCTTCCAAATTCCTATTTTATCATTTTTACAGCAACTTCTTTTTTACTCTTCTTATCAATACTTTAGAATACCTTAATTAATAAATTAATTACTTTTGCTGACAATCCTTCTCCTATAAATTCAACTGGTTAATAAAATGATGCCATGTTCCTATAAATCACTTTACCACCCAGAGCTATTTTTAAGGATTCGAGATGTATCTATTATGCTTCAAAATATTTAATTTTATTCTGGTAAATTATTCCAAATGCTTTTAATGATTGCTTTCCCATTTTCCATAAAATTTATGTCGTTAATTTAAGTTCTATTCGATATTTTGGGTTCTAATAATTGTTAAACTGATTATATTAGAATAAAAAAATTACAGCTGATATACAAACTTCATCATCCATCACTTTCAAGTAATATGTTTTAGAAAAAAAAGTATGTGGTCTAATACAAGTGAAACAGAGCTAATCCGTATTCATTATAATTTGTTTCTTCAACTAAATTGATTTATATTATTATTATTTTTATATTTCTATTCTCAAATATGTAACTCTCATTCTACTCTTATAAAATTAATTATTCAAATTTTAATCTTTCATTCATTATCAATTACTTACAAAATCATTAAATAAATCTAAAAAAATAATTGTATTTTTTATTTTATCAAAAAAATCATTAATTTTATACAAATTTGATCTATTCGTATTAAATTTATATCAATATAATTAAAAATAAATCTATTTTAATTTGTTTAAATATTAATGAATTCTTTATAAACTTATTTAGATATATATGTTCTTATATTTATATAAATTTAATTATATATATAAATATTGTTAAATTAAAGTAAATATTTATTTCACTATAAATTTAAATTATTGCTCATATTGAAATAGTAGTTAAAATCAAAACTATAATCATAATTAAAGCATTAATTTTAAAATATTTTAACAAGAAGAGTATTAAAATTAGAGAAGGAATGTCTATTTAACTATTTGTTAATGAAGAAAATTAGAGTTCTTCATTTAAAGTACCTAAATTTTTACTGTTCATTCATTCTTAATATTGATATAATATTAGCATTTTTACATTTTTACATTTAATTTCAATAAACAAATATCTATAATTTTTGCTAATTCAGCTAAATTATTTTTTATTTCAGGTAAGGTACAAAAAATTAGATAAAATATCACTAATATTCATAAATACAGATATGACAAAAGATGTTATTAATATGATCTTGTTCTTAGGAGTGAATCATTAAATTAAGCAATAAAAACTTTATGTATTTCCATTATTAATAAGGTTTATTAAATAATGAGGTATATTAAATCGTAAAAATAGCTTATATCTGAGAATTTGAAAATAATATTTGATCTTAATACTAAAATAAATTTGGAAGTTATGGAGTAGTGATGATTAACCTTCTAACAAAAGATTGTTTAATTAAATTTAATTCCTTTTTCGTCAATAATGCTATGGATGTAAATTTCCCTAAAAATTCTTTTCCTTTAATTTTTTTTTAAGCTCTCCTTGTAGACTCTTAGAAAGAACACTTTGATATTATACATTTTTAATTCCAAATCTAATGTTCTGTCCTTCCTACTTGAATTATATGAAGGGCATTCTAAAAAAATTATTAAATAACATATATATCCTATCCATTAAATTTCTTATTGAAATATAAGAATACTGTTAAATCAAACCTTGATAAAATTTAATTTGCAATCATATATTATCAAGATTCAAAATAATTTTAAGTTTTATTATCTAAAAATGAAAGCATAAACTGTTATATTAAATAGTTTTATGAAAAATTACTAAAATTCTTATTTCATTTAACTTTTGATCTTTTTTATGAGAAATTTATTTGTATTTACAATTAGATTAAGTTATTAGGAGGAATAAATACGGCATTCTTTGTTTATAGGATAAGTTGCAGTGTTGAATAAATCTATAGAATAAATATATAATTTTTATTATTATTAATTTAATTTATATTTTTAATCATGAGAATCCAAATTTTATAATACTTTTTTCGCAAGTCAATCTATTTTATTAATTTCCTTTTATCATTAAATAATAAAGCTTCTTGATTAAATAATTGTTGATGTTAATTTATAATTTTATACGATAACCTGTATTTTCCTATAAATTTTATTAATATAGTTTGTAAATATGATAATGATTAATAATTTTTAAATAATTAAATTTCAACATAGTGAATCCACTATTAATATATAACAAATCCTTTACATGAATTTTATATAATGTACTAATATTTAATAAAATATGACGCATCAAAATATCTCTTTATATTCAAGACTAAAGTTGATAGGATCAAAATTATTATTTATAATGAACATTTTTAGTTGTCCTAATGAAAAGGAATACTCAAATGATGTTAGTTCTGAAATTGAGAAATCGTAAGAAAAAAAGGAACTTAGGCCTCGAAATAATTTATGCCCAGGTGCCTTTTAAGAATATAAACGAACTTACGTTAAAGTACCATCTAATTCAAAGGAATAACTTGCTTAATTAGTATTCATGGAAGGGTTTAAAATCAAAGATGTATAATACTGAATTAAGTATTAAATAGGCTGCTCAACAATTGAATATCAAATACGCAACTGCTAAGACCATAATATTTCATATGCGTAAAGAAAACATAAAAAAAATGAATATAAATTCAAAAAACTGTAGATATACCTCAATATTGGAAAATAGACTCCTAAAATACAAAATTATTTCAACTCTTTCAAGTAGGATCATATCATCATAGGAATTTATTGGTTATTTTTAACAAAATGGTTAAGATTAAGAATTTAAAATGATATGAAGTCCTTTGATGATAGTATTTATAAAATTTGTGTTATATTTCTTAACAAATTATTTTTAATTCGTTAAATATTTAATGAATAATACATTCAAGTTATACTTAGAATTATGAATTAACGTACATTATCTAATGTATATCTTTTTGATAAGTTAGAAATCATGGATATGATGTGATAAATGATACTAAAAACTTACTTTATTTATTTAAATCTACAGAGTTGCATCTTGAAAAAATTAATTATGATTAGATATATCGATTAAAACGATATTATTTAAGAAAAAGGAATATAATCTACAAAATGGTTTGAAAAAATATTGAAAAATAAATGATGTTATTAATATTGTATTTATAATATAAATATTGTTAAATAAAATATCAGGTCAACATATGAGGAATGTATAGTTGATAGAAATTTTGAAACATAATAAAAATTACACTACATAAAAATTTAATAAGTTCAATTTAAAGTCATGTTTATTTTTTGAAAAATTAATATAATTATTTTAATGAATTTGTATTTAGAATCAGCTGCTGAAGAGTTTGAATAAGCTATTTCAGATGCTGATCAATTGTTGGCATTAACAAAAGCTACACTTCAAAAATTTACAAATTATCTAAAAAGGAAATAATAAGAAAAAATGGAGCGAAGATATCATTTGAATAATATTACTGAGGACTCTAATAGTATGAAACAATTAGATAAATAATCATATAATTAATTGAAGATATTGGAATATTTTAATAAGTTTCATAAGGAAGTTGATAAATAATTAAGAGATTTGAAAGAGATGGTTCCCTCCAATCCTTAAACATATGTAATTGAGGAATTAAATTAATAAGAGAATATCAATAAATAAATAGAATAAAAGATTCCTCAAAAAGTTATATAACAAGAACAAAAATATTATCCATTATTCAAGTAAGCAAAAAATTCAGGTTAATCAATTCAAAATTCTTATAATCAAAGTTAATTGATTTTAGGATAACATTAAACACATCCTTAATTATAATCATAGAACTCAACATAATTTTAAACATAATAAAATTAAAATAATAATACATAAAAAGAAAATAATTAATAAAGGATTACAACAACTTAAAATTAAAATTCATCTGAATAGTAGACAGAAACAATTAAACCAATATTAAAATAAAGATAAGAAATAAAAGAATAATTAATAACATTTGGAAGATTATAGAAATTTTAATATTAGAAATTAATATATCCAAATTAAAATGAGGGAAATTGTGTATTTTGTGGTTTGGAAGCAAATGATTAAAATTTAGGACCACTTTTATTAATACCATCAAATAATAATTAAAATTAGAAATATTAATTACATGAGATGTGTGGTTTATGGAGTTAGAATTTAGTATTTTTTAATGGTATAGAATAATGTGATCCAAAGAATATAGATGAAGAAGTTGATAAATCTAAAAAAACTGTATTAAATATGATTTATTTTAGAAATGTTTTTTATGTAGTAGATCAGGAGCAACAATTTGTTGTGCAGTGTGTCCTTAATCATTTCATTTTACCTGTCTAATGAAGAGTTCACAAACAGGTAAAGCAAAATATGTTATGATAAGGCAAGTTGATAGAGAATCAATTTAAGTTTTTTTGTGATAAACATAAATATAAGGCTAGATTGGAAATGTAGAATTCAAGTGATGAAGAATAATTACCAAAAAAGAAAAAGAAACTTTAATAAAAATTGAATACATCAAAATAGATGAATAAAAAAAGTCCAAAAAGAGGGAAATCTCCAGCATCATAATAAGCTATATTATAATAATGTTTAAAGAATAAGGATGAAGATTTAAAACGTTAATGGATCAATTCTGATCTTATTTATTTTAATTTACCCTAATGGGCATCTATTGAATAAAAATTTAGTGATCTTGATCAATCATTAATATAGAATAAACAATATGATCCTTAAAATAATATTTAATCAGATATCAAATAGGAATAAATCAATTGACTTTTGATAATATATATATATATAATTAAATTAATATTGATTTTAAAAGATGGAAGGCAAATATTTACAAGTAGGTAAACCTACAGGGGATGATTTTGATGATGGAATGATAGATAAAATAAGTAGAATCAAAATTTAATATAATAAACAATATATTGTTGCAATAGGAATATTTTATGAATAAAGATAAATCTATAAATTTCATAACTTTTGTGTAAATAGTATAAGTAAGTTTTATTTCTATGTTTGGGAAGAGGAGTTTATAATAGAAAAAGATGATTGTAAAAATAATTTTGTTATTTAGATTTATAGTAAGTGAGTGGTACTTATGATGGAACATATATCACATCATTATAATTTCTTACATATAATGGTTAATCAATGCATTTTAAAGCATCTTGTTTGGGAGATTAATTCTTTATAGAAAATTTAGGTATATTAATTCAAATTATTTTAGGTGATACATTTTCTAGTTGTAGTGGTTCATTTGATAGAAATGGTTTAACATCATTAGTCTTTAAATTAATGCCTCTAAATTGGAATGATTTTGAGAGAGTACAAAATAAAATTCTCTTATTATCTTATGGTCATCATTATCCTTAGAAATATGTTCCTCAATTTTCATAATATTTAAACTATCCATAAAATTGAGAGTTATTCATTATTTTACTAAAATAATTTTTCAAATTTTTTAAACTAATAATTAAGTTTTTAATAAGATGAATACAAATGGACCATAATAAGGATTATTTGGTAATAAACCTCCTTAAACAAATACTATATTCTCTGCTACACCTGCTGTACCATAATAAAATAACCTCTTTCCCAATACATAACCAACACAATAAAATAATATGTTGTTTGGATAAACAACTAATTAACCTTAACCAATGACAGGTATTTCTAAATATAATATAAAATAGGTGGATTTGGTTAAACACCATTATTAGGATAACCAGTTCAAAATTAGGGTATTTTTGGTTAACAATAACCAGCAACTTCTAATCTTTTTGGAAATACATAACCTGGTTTTGGATAATAAACTAATTTATTTGCTACAACACCTTAATAATAATAACCAGGTATAATGTAGAATGGACTATAATATCCTTAATAAAATTAAATTCAAGCTTTAATTAATGATTCAAATGCCTTTAAAGAAAAATATAATGCATTGACTTTAAAGATTGGTGAAACAGAAAAAAGCTTTGCTAATCAACCTGGTTAAAATTAATAATGGTAATAAACAATCTAACCAATTTCACAAATAGTCTTTCAAATGGATACCAAATCTGTTCTAGATACCTCTGAATAAATATTAGCTGGTTAAAAAGATTTGTCTAAGAATCTAAATGAATATATTTCTACTGTTGGATTGGTATAGAAAATTACAGAAGATGGACTAGAAGTCTTAAAAAAAGAAGAGGCTTAATGCAATGATTTTTAAAAAGCTTAATAAACAATGAAAGAATCATATGATTAATTATCTGGAACTATTAGAATTAATTAATAATTTTCTGTTCCCTAAAAATATTAAGAACAATTAATTCTTCAATAATATGAATAATTAGAGCTGTTGACTACTACTGTTAATAATATGATAAAGTATTATGAAAAATAACCAAATATGGATGTCGATGAAGCCTTATAATATAAATTAATGCATCTATAAACGTTGTCAAATTATTAATGTATGCTTTCATCAAGAATTAGAAATATTTAAGAAAAAAGTATTAATCTATATAAAATTAGTATCTACATTTTAAACTAAAACATATTCATAAATTATGCCAGATAAAAAAATTGATGAATTTTATACCATAGATACACACAAAGACCTTCTAGATCAAATTATTTCAGAAAAAATTTGATTCTGATTAATTTATATTAATTTTATAAAACAATCAAAGATCATTAAATATTTTATGATTCTAATTATATCATCAAAATTTATCATTATGAGATCTAAAATCAAATATTAATCTAAATTTAGTGAATCATTAATTTTATATAGTTAAAGTTTCTAGATAACATTGTTAAATTTATAATTCTTCTCCAAGAATAATAATAATTAAATAATATAGTAGGTTATTGATATATCCTATTTTTTGTTTCAATATAATTAATTAAATAGATTTTCAAGATTCATAAAATCATTTAAGTATTTTTTTTAATTTAAAAATTTTATTTATCAAATATTAATTAATAATGAAACTAATAATAAAAAGAGTTTGACCCTGCGGATACTAACCGTTACTTTCAGATCTGTGATCTATTGCACTCCTTGTGTGAGGATCAATAATTGAATATATTATCTCAATATTGAAAAGGATAACCTATTTTTTGATTTTATGAAAAAAGATAGTTTTTATGGAAATCTTCAGTCTTTCAAACTCTGTGTTAATTTACATCTATAGTTAAATTAGTCAAATAAGATTTATTAATTTGAGTAGATTTATATATAAGCCCTTAATTTTTGATCAATTATTTTGAAATTTCAAGTTCATAAATTCAAAGATGATCTAGAAGTTGTTTCCAGATGAAGTGTATAGAATCAGATAAAATAACAAGAGATTTTATCATAGAGTAAATTTTAAATCATAAATTTAGATTGATTTTTATCTTAATAATAAGTGTGGGTATTAAGTGATTAAATGATCTTAATCAGATGAAATAGATATATCAAATTATTTTAATTTATTGCTTAATAGACTAATCAAATTATTATCATTTAAATTAATTCATTTTTTGACTTAATTTCTATATTCTGATTAAAAAAAATTAGAATAAGAGAATTATTTTTTATATTGAACAATCATATATAAAATTAATTTAATATTTCATATTTTATACACAATATAATATAATATTAATCATTGTTTTTATAATGTTGATTAAACTATTTCTTATTCCCACAATTAAGCCATTTAAATTCTCATATTTTGTAATAAATGATTTAATTAGTCTTCTGATTTTATTTATGGATTTAAAATGATATTTCCATATAATTTGGCCATCATCTAAAAAAATACTTCTACAGGTTATTAATAATTATCTTTCCAATTATTTCCTAATAAAGATTTTGCTCTATCAATAAGATCAAAATATTGAGGTTAAACACCTGCATTTGCTAATGTCCAAATTGATAATAAATTATCATACATCAAAGAAGATGGTTACATTATTCTAATTTTAATTTATTAATTTGAAATCTAGAATTTACTCAATACTTCATGATTTAATTCAATGATATTTACAATAAATGATTTAGCTACTTGACAATTTTTGTAAGTTTTTTAAATGAATTAACTAACATAAATGTAAGCATTTTCAATCAATTCAAGAGGTAAAGAATCTTCTGTAAGTTTAGAAATTTATTTCCAACTTGGTTATTAATATTATGGATATTCCAATCTTTAAGGTTAAGTTTATTCTTCTTTTCTGAAATAATTGATTATCCTTTCACTTACTATTACTAATGGTTTGAGAATATTAGACATTGGTTTAATTTCTTCTTATTTTATTTGATCTAAAGATTTGAAAGATTCTTGTGAAGGTGGTCTACTCAATCTCATCTTTTACCATAATTATTAAGCAGAATAAAAGAAACCATCAAATACAGGTCTAAAATAAACAACATCTAATTTAAATTTATTTTATTGATACCTATATTGTAAGGACTTATACGCTATATTGATTATTCATAAAATTCTGTATACTGTGAGTCTTCATTCTCTAACCAAGCAAAAAGTAATTTTTCAAAACAAAATTGCCATGCAAAATGATTGATTTATCCATCTAATTCTATAGTGATTGCTCGTCCTGCATAAATACGCCATTCTTCTCCTAATGTTTGTAATAATGATTTAACAAACTTATCTCTCTTCAATAATTGAGATGTGCTTTCAAATAGATTGAAATTGCTATAATAGCAATATTGAGTTTCTAATTATTGCATAAGAGTTTAATTAAATAATATTTTTTTAAAGTTTTTCTTTAACATTAAATTTGCATTATTGAAATCAAATTTATTATAGAATTGCATTCATAATTAAGAAAAAATAAATGAATAATGTTAAAGAAATATCTAAATATAAATCATTAAAATTAATCTTTCAATTATAAGACTTACTTTTTCTAATTCAAAACATCTTATTTAAATTTTCGTAGATATTGTTATTCTTATTATAATATTGATCTTTCTTTTAGAATGTATTAAATCAAGAATTCTATAGCATCAAATTATATGGTCAATTAATTTTCGACTTTATTTTTTGAATTTACCAAATTTAATAATTGGCTAACGTATTCATTAAGTTTCATTTACAATCCTTCCATATGTATTCTTCTTTCATTTAATAATTCATCCTAAAATTAATAATAAATTTTATTACATTTTTTTATTGTTCTTATTCATTGTCTTATATAGATAATATCTAATATTGCATTTATTTTTCTTATTTTTCTAAAATCATTTGTTTTTACAATAGAGTTTATGATCTTTAATTAAGCTTTTATTATTTTTGATTTAGATTTGTATTGTTCTCTAATAATTACTCCTTCTCTTATTAGATTTATTTAATTTGATTGCAATTTTATAAGTATTGTTCTCTTTATTTAAATTCCAAAGAGGCTATAAGAGTTTATAGTTATTTATTTTATAATTTTAGTATTGATTGATCTCTCTAATCATCATTATTATTATTAATTATGATTTTTTATGAATTTTCATGTTATGAGACAGTTTTGAATATATTATCATTTTTTGATTATCTTTTACTTCTAAAGCTATCTTTATTAAGAATCTTTTTATCTAAGGTATCTAATTTTTATTATATTGATGATTTCTAAAGTACAATAGTTGGAGTGACATTCTCTTTTTTTAATTGTATAATCTTAGTTTGACTGGCTAAGATTGTTTATAAATGATCATTGGCATTAGAGTCTAAGGTTTTATCAAACAGATGGAGAAGAATTTCTTCTAAAGACATTGATAAATTTAACGTATATATAATTGATTGTATATTTGATGAATTAATCATTATTATATTAATAATAGAATAATTATATTTGATATTAACATATACATATTATATAGAGTATTTATATAGTTTATGAATGTAAAAGAATGATAGAATATAAAGATTTTAGAAAAAATAGCTTTTAAGTAGTGTTAAGATTTGATTATTATAAAAAAGATTATATTTTAACATTTTCTATGCAAAAATGGAAAACTGTTTAAAAAAATATTGTTTTTTTATTAAATTTAAGAATGAGTAATAAAGATAGTCATAGTGGGATGTATATTTAATCATCTAATGATTTGGCAAATGATGAAGATTAATTTATACCTAAAGATAATGATTAAAGTGGGGACATTAAATAGGAATTCTAAAGAGCACAAACTCAAAGTTAATTGTCATCTGCTGAATAAATAGAGGATATTCCAGTACCTAGATTAACACTATTTGTGTATAGATTAGCATGATTTGAATAGTTCATAAATGTCTATAGATGATTGCCAATAAAATAAGAAACAAATGTCAATAGAATCAATGAGTCCAATTAAATATTCACCTTAAAAGAAATAGGAAATGAAAGTTGAATAAAGTGTAGAAGATATAAAATAGTTGGAAATATAGGAAGTATAAACTATTTAATAGATTCAAACAAGAAGAAAGACAAATAAAACAAATTATAATGTTGATGATTCTCCTATAGAATAAGATGAAATGAAACCTTGTCATTGTACAAAAACTCATTGTTTATAATTATATTGTTCTTGTTTTCATAATAGACGTCAATGTATGAGTGAATGTAAATGCAACGACTGTTATAATGATGGAAAACATGAAGAAGATGTATTAAAAGCAGTTGAATAAATTAAAATAAAAGAATAAAGAGCATCACATCATGATTTAGATTCTTTTGATACAAAATAAGTATGGGGTTGTAAATGCAAAAAAACTAAATGTGTAAAAGGTTATTGTGAATGTTTTATTAGGGGAAAAAAGTGTACATCTCATTGTTAATGTACAGAATGTGAAAATAGAAGATAACCTTAAAAGAAATAAAAAAATAATTAATAAAATACACAAATAAATAAAAAGATAAAGAAAAAATCTTAAGTTTGATTAATTTTGCCATTTTCGATTTTATCATTGAAATTGAAAATTTTATAACTGCTCAAATATAAAATACATAAACAAATTATATTCTTTATAAAATATTAAATAATTCTTATCAATAAATATCTATTAAAATTCTTTATATTGTTTTTCAATTAATCTAAAAATATTCATATTAAAGTGTAATATTTTATTAATTTCATTAGTATATATAGTTTTTAATGATTCTTTATAATAAAAAGTAATTGTATTAAATAAATATAACCAATTGTTATTGATTGATTGTACACATTTATATAATTAAATTATAATAATTAATGAAAGAACATTAAGGGTTAATGACAATTGAATTTAAACCAATCAAATAGAAGTACTTCTTACATGAGAAAGAACAATTGAAATAGGATCCATTTGTAGAAAGTTTATAGGAGTATTTCTAGATATTCCGTAGACGAATAATTTTGCATTTATTACTGTGTATATTGAAATCATAATAGCTCATAGCATTTTTCTTTTTGGCCCTTATGATTCCATCTATCATACTATAAGCAGATTATATTGAATTAGATGTCTCTGAAAAAGGTGGAATATTTACTATGGAATAAACATGGGATCCTCCTATTAGTATACAAATGTTTTCAAAAACTGATATTCTGTTGCTTGATGTGTAATTGTCTTTAAATGGCAAAGAGATTGAAGAGTTCACAATTTATGAACGATTGTATATGAATACTCAATACAACTTGACTAGTAATACAAATTACAGTTTTAGTAAACTAATTTATTAATGAGGCAGCAGTTAGATTGATGGCATAGTTTGATTTTGTACCCACGTCTTACTTGATTATCATAGTTGTAATGCTTGTCATCTCCCTTTTGTACTCTATCCTTACATACACTCGTTACAAAAAACTTTGATCTTTTATTGTATTTAGTTTCTACTTTTGTTTCAAGTAAATCATAACTCATTTTATTCTATTTATTTAATTTTATTTCATCATATTACTATCAGACACTCTCTCCTCTATCTTTTTTAATTTAATTATCTTAATCTACATATCATAAATTCAAAATAAAATAGACAACTACTCATACTATTTTAACAATTAAATGTCATAATCATTATTAATAATAATGACTATCCTTATCTAACATAAATAATAAATATATGTAATAACCAACAGAAGAATTAGATTAATTTATACAAACCTTAAATAATTAATCAACCATTCCCTACCTATAATAAGCCTTAACTTAGGATTAATTGTTAGCATAAAATGCTCGTCTACTCTAACAATTACATGAATAATAGAGAATGCTTAATTTGCAAAGTCTATTCACTTAGAGTGTACTATAGAATCCCTTTATAAATTAATAAATTACTCATGAGAGTAAAAAGATTAAGAAGACTAAATCAACATTACAAAGAATACAATCTAATGCTAGTATAAAAGAATAAACCCCATAAATATAGGAAATCAAAGGTAACGTCAAAAATGCATACATTAAAAAAATTACATCTTTACTTAGTGTAGAAGGTGAAAAACTCTTAGATGAAGAATTATAGGAAGATTTACAAGGAGACAGTTCATCAGAAGAAGTATCAAAAGAATAGAAATTTGGTTTGGCTGGACTCTTAGGATCTACTATTGATTTATTAAGTGCTGAGTCAAAGAATAAAAGATTAAGATAGAGTGCCAAGAATTCACGTTTAAGAAAGAAGGTTTATTTGAAATTATTAGAGAAAAAAGTAATATTTATAATTAACAAATTAGGTTTCTGATTTAGATTAGAAAATATAGGAATATAAAAAAACAACAAAATAATCATTTGAGTATTTGACTTAATTACTTATATCTCATCCAATTCTAAATAGTATGATTATTGGTAATTCAAATGCAATTGATTAAATTATATAATGTAAACAATCTGATTAAGCTTAACTTATATTAGATTCATATTTAGTATATATAATAATTAATTATTAGATGAGATATGGTACATGTGGAATTAAAAGAAGAGATTATCTTAAATATGCAGTTAAAAATATTCAAAGAAATTTTTTAAAAGGAAATTATGGTTTATAATTGATAAGTGTAAATAAGGATGTTAATAATTGTATTATAGTATCTTATATTATTTTAGATGATGATGAATTCAATAATTATGTTGAAATTGTTAAAAAATATACTAAATTAGATGATGAGAATTTAATTTATAAGGTACTTCCTATAATTGACAAATTATTAAATCATAGAAAAACATCATAATAGTATTTTTATTTTTTATAATTAGATTATTATTAAAGTTTAATACAGAAATGAAAAAGTTAAAATTAATACAATAAGAAGTGGAAGAGAATGTCAATTAATTCACTTAATAATTAACACCACTTCAATAAATTGAATTAATTAAAAGTGTAGAGAAATCAGCAATTTTTAATAGATCACTAAAGTGAATAGTTTATCATATGTATATAAAATGATTATTTTTATAATAATATATAATATTATATTAGTAAATAACAATAAAAAAAAATGGAATTATTAAACAATTAAGAGAAAGAATTATTAAGTAGATATAATAAATATATTTAAAATACAAATACCTAAGAAACAATAAAATATTCTGATATATTTGTTGGAAAACATGATATTGATGTTGGATAATTAAAAGATTAGATGAAATTTCAAAATACAAAAATGAGTGTTAAATCTTCTTCAGCTACTAAAAGAGATGAATTTAAAAATATAATGTCAGAACTAAGAAATAATTAGATTTAAAAAAGAGAAAGTGTGAATACAAATAAGAATAGTTAATTAATTGAATAGAATTCAAAATAGAAATAATTTGAATAGAATTAGAAATAATTAATAAAAGAATGTATATTAGATAAACCTGAGAAATAAGTAAGATAGAAATCTACTTTATCATAAGATTATCCAGAATAAAAAAAAAGATCATAGAGAATAAGTAGTTAATAAACTACAATTGAAATTTAAAAATAATTTAATGAGTATTAATAACAAATTAAACAGTTAGAAAACTATTATAATAACTTGAAAGATTGATATAAATGAAAAAGATAGATAATAAATTCTTCTTTTGTTTAATCAAAAAACATATTGAAGAATGTCCTTAATTTGGTAAAAGAGTCAAAGAAGAAATAAAGCAACTTTTAAATTAATTATTATGATGATTCTAATATTATTAACTTATATGTAAAATTCTGTATAAATTTAATATTATCACATATTAATTTATTAATGTGGAAATTACTATTAATTGCCTTGACTTTTATACAACTTAGAGCCCAAGAAGATGAATTAAGTGAAGAAGATTAAGAATCTTAATTTTCATAATAGGATTGTATTAATAAATGATTAATTGATAGCATAACAAAATTATTATTAACAATAACAATATGGATGCATTATTTTAACAAAATATCATCTTTAGGAAAGAAGTCAAGAATTAATGTAGTTATTTAAATCCATTTCAAATGATTAAGATAAAAGAAATGCATATGAAAAATTATAAGTTTAATTAGTCATGTAATGCATCTCAAAAATCTAATATTAATAATTGGCTGATCTTTTTAATTAATTGAGACAATAAACTTTTAAATATTAAGATTTCTAAGATGTTTTTATGATGGCTGATCTGAATTTAGAAGATGATTACACATTAACAGATTAAGAAAAGATATTATCAAAAGAAATAGAAGTATTCATTATTATTATTCATATAGTAATTTGATAAAAATATGTAAGAATAATAAAAAAAATATAAATAAGAATAAGGTTATGATGATGATGATGATGATGAAGAAGTTGATCCAAGAAGAAGATAATAACCATAAGGTTATAAATTATTTGGAGTTGATTTATCAAAGCTATCAAATACAACTTAGATGACTATATTTGTTGGTCTGATATCACTTTTTAGTGTCATTTTATTTTTAGGTATATTTTATTATTTATTTTTATAGGATTAAGATTTGTTTAATAACATACATAAGGCCCAGTAAAGAGAGTGAAAAAAGACAAAAAAGTTAAATAAAAATGAGGTTATAATTATCAAAGTTTATTCTAATCAATTTTTATTTTAGGTAATCTATTTTTATTTGATTTAATTAACTCTTCTGTAAATTAATGAGGTTCTATTTCATAGAGCAATTCTGATTTGATTACATATACATTCTTTTGTATTTAAAACTAATTCAGGATTAATTACCCCTTCTGGTTTTTATTAAAATAATAGAGAAGAAGGAGAAATTTCTATTTTATGACTATTCTTGAGTATTCTATTAGTGCCACTCTATTATTTTTTTGCTGAATTATAATTGAATCCAGAAGTTATACATTTTCTGATATTGAAACTAATATCTTTATAAATAGACAAAGATTCATTCTTAATATCAATTTCTATTTCAATGTTTTACCATCTTCTTTATAAAAAATCTGCTTATTTATAATATTCAACTACATTATCATTATCTTTTTGAATTTCTGCTGTTTTCAATATTTTTTTATTTAATTCTATATATTCTTTTTCTTTTATGGTCAATTCTTGTTGATCAAATATTATAATTTCAATTATTTCAATTCTCTTTCCTTCAAACACTTCATCCTCGACTCTTCCTTAGCTTTCTCTAATTCAATCTTTTTATATAATTCTTCTAATTATCCATCTAATGGCTTCTTAGTTTATAATTTTTTATGTAATTCCTTCTTTGCCTTTTCATCCTCTTCCTTATTCATAATTAGGATAATGAACTTAAAGTTATTAAGACTTATTAACTTCTACTAATTCGTATTCCTTCTACTTTTTATCCTTTTCCCATAACTCATGTTCGGAAAGATAAGGAGGTTTAATTCCAGCAAATCTGGTTAATAATTCTTAACAAAATTCATCATCCGCAGAAAAACTTGAATCAATCAATTTCTTTTTCAAAAATCTGTAAAAATAGTTGAATCTTTTCGCATTCTTTAATAAAATCAGGTATGATATTATCATGCAGGTCTTAACCAAAAATCATCCAATTTTGTAATCAATAGTTAAAGTTCTTATATATATAGTTTAATATTAGAATAAAAAATGTATAAAATAAAAATAAAATACACTTCTTATCCTTTTACTTTTTTTGATAAAGACAGAAACACAGCTTACTCCTATTTCTGATAATGTCCATTTAAATAATTATTTATAACATCCATCCATTCCTATGTCTGAATTAACTTTTTAATGTTGTATTATAAATCTTGAAAATAAATTACTTATATTCTATTCATTTATTACTAATTTATTACTTAAATTAATTTTTAACTTAAAAAAGAGAATAGATCTATTTGTAAAGAATACATATAACTTTTATTAATTAAAATAATTAGTTTATATACAAAATGCAATAATTTAAGAAAATATCAATAGTAATAATTATTTTTTGAAACTTAAAAAAGAAAATTAAAAAAAAATAATAAAATTAAGCAATAAAAAATTAATTACATAAACATTTTTAGAGTCATAAAAATTATAATAATTTAAATATATCTTGTTTAATGAAATTTTAATTAATTATATTAATAATTGTTAACTAAAATAATGTTTGATTCAATGAAGTGATTTTTAATTGTGTTCTTCGATGTTTATATCAATTGTTTATTTGGGCTATTGCTCTGCCAATAATTCTAAATCAAGTGCTTTTTAGATTGGTAGCCAACTTATATCATTTTGTAAGAATTTACTATAGACATATGATTCTGTGCCTGTGTGTTCAGTTTTCTATTTCACTTTTAAGTATAATAAATAAGCCAAATAATTCCAAGGGTTATGATATTTTTAAACATGATTGTCAAATGATATACCTTCTTTTTCAAATATAGTTCTTGTTAAGTCACAAATATAACATCTATTTTGAGAATCGAAATCTTTAATAATATATTATTATTACCTTTTTGATTCTTTTAATCTCTCAATTCAGCAAAGGTATCAATAATGATACCAAAGATAATGTTCAACCATATAATATTAATGAGAATAAAAAAGCTTACATCATAAAGAACTCTTTATGAATAATAATTTAAATTTGAATGTGTTGGAGGTGCTTCAAGAACATCACCTATTCCTCCACCTGCTCGTAAACCTTAGTGAATTACAAACACAAGACATTAAAATGCAGAATAACAGACTGTCTAATCATAAGAATCAGAACCTTCGTCTATTCCATTATTATCACCTTCTTTTAATTATTATTTAAAATCAGTACTTTAATAGGCTACCAAAGAATATAAATACCTAAATATATATTTTATATTAAATACATAATTAAAACTCCCAATAATGCTGTCATTAAGAGTTGTTTGTAATTGAGTGAAATACTTTTAATAACATTTCTTAAAACTTATGAATGATCTATAATATCCAATAGTAGAAATCCATAAAATAATTTATTATACAAAAGACCCAACAAATTGATTACAAGTAATAAAAACCAATAAAAAGTATAACTACTAAATAACATTCTTTTAGTAATTAAGAATGCTTATAATAATGTAATTTAAAAAGGATATATAACTGTTTATGGATTGAATTATTAAGCTTATCCTTAATTTGATTTCTTATTATAATTTAATTAGATTAAATCTGACACTTGTTTATAGATTCTATCATATTCCAATTACATTCTAATAAATACCCAAGTGAGCATAATTAATCCATACAAAATACAATCTACTATAGCTATAGCTTTAGCAAGATTTGCAAGTTTTTCTTCAGTATCATTTATTGTAATTAAAATATTCAATAAGAGTGCTAAAATAATACAAACATTTCTTAAATAAACAATAAAATTATTATTAAATCTAATTCCAATTTTTCTTAATTTCATAAAATGAACCATTTCCATATAAAAGTTATCCATATTATCTAATAATCCATTAATTTTATCATTAATAGAATCTCTTTCTACTTCTTCCATAAATTATCTTTTAGTTTCCTCTGTTAAATATTTCATTAAAGTTGGTACTTAAAAATATATTTTCTCTAATTTTCCATTCATATTAACAATTTCAATAGATGCAGTCTCATTTTTATAATAATTAAGAGCTCTTCTTAATTTAGGATTGTTTTCACCATCAGTTAAATTTTTGATTTAAGGAATATAATTACTGAGTTTTTTGAGTAATAAATACATCATAAAAGTTTCACCAACCATTTCTTCCATCTCTTCTTCTTAAATAGCATTTACTTAAGTTTATTATGAATTTCTTAAATGAGACTAAGAACGAGGATTATGAAAATTCTCTGAAAAGAATTCCATAAATAAATTTTAATTTGGCAAAGTTTCTTTAGTATCCTTAGTTTATATAATACCATGTAAATTTACTGTATCTTCTGCCTCTGTTTTAACTCGATCCAATACTTTTAATTCTAAATTTATTTGCATTTAAGTATTTCTTATCTTTTTAATAATTTTCCAGTAAACTAATTATATTCTTTCAAAAAGAATTTAAGGATTGAAATATTAAGATATCTTATTTGCAATTTCTTAATCACTATTACCTTCCATTAAAGATAATTGAAGTAAGAACACTTTACTTCTTAAACTTGAAAATACTATGTCTCTTCTTTAAAACTTTTCTTTATCTACTCTTTATTGAAATATAATTTATTCAAGAACCTCCAATATTTTAGTAGATTAACATAATTCTGTTTAGTTCTCTAAACAAGGACCTTAAACACATTCAATTAGAAAATCGAGAATTTTTTAACCTAATGCAGCATTATGTTCATTCATTTTTTCAACATATTTGTCAAATAATTCAGCTGTAAACATAATAAAATTAATTGGTTATTTACTATTAGGTTGAATTCTTAAAAAGTTTTACATATCACTAAAATGATCTTCACAACCTAAACGAAACATTTCAAATATTAAAATACATCCATTAATTTTATTATTTAATATTTTATTGATATTTCTATTATTTCTTTCTATTTTTGATATCTCAGCCATTCTAACATCTTAAAACATATCTGTTATAAAATTTTACATATTTCTTATAAATGTATTTTATACATCTCTTTATAAATATAATAAAAATGAATTCTAAATTTCTCTTGAAGAATCATCTATATAATCTACAAATGCTTTAATATATTCTAATTTTTATTCTGAATCTACTTCTTATTTTATTAAATCACATAAAAAATCTGTAAATCCAAGTTCTCCTAAATCTTTAAGAATTTACTTAGTTATTTAAAAATCTTCTTTATAATTAGATAGTTTTCTTACAATATTGATAGATTTTAATTTGATTGATGGAGAAACTGAAGTTTCAGATAACATTTAAATAAGTGCAGTTACCATTCTCTTAAATTTAGTTGTATCATCTCTTTTTAAAGTAATAATTAAATTTACTAATTATTAAATTTCATTTTCTCTTTCTGAAGCTACAAGATGTTCATCTACTAATTTTGTTCTTTAAGATTTTATAGAATTTGTCCATTTATCTAAAATTCCTTATTCTCCTTATTGTAAATCATTTCTTAATAATTAAAATGCAATTTCTGATTTCTAAACAGATATTATTGTTTATACTATAAGAATAATATTAATTTTATCAACTTCATTATCTTCTTTAGCTAAAATACTTAATTCTTAATTCTATTCATCTTAATTACTAGATAATAATTTATGTGTTAAATTAAATAATTTAGTTGTTTTTTATCCACTTCTTCTTTTATAATTTGAATTTTTCATTTTACCACCTGTACCACCATTAGGAACATTATTAATAAACTCTTAAACTTTTTAAACTGTTTCAGATATAGCTTATGCCATAAAAATAATTTCATTTTAAACATCTTCAAAATGCTCTTATTCATTACTATCAAAATATTTTGGAAATACTTTCTTTACAAAATTCATTGTTACTTCTAAAACTCCAAAAATCAAATAATTAAAACTAGCTTTCTCAAGTGATATTGACATAATAAATTCTTAATTTGTATAATAATTTCTTATACCAAATATATTGAATACAACACTATTTACTAATTTTGCATTTGCCATTTTCTTAAGATTTTAATTATCTATAAAACTTACAGTCATTTATTTAAATATTACTTCAGTAATAGTTTTAACAACTTCTTATTTTTCTTCAAAAGTTAAAAATAATAAATTATCTAAAAATACACTTTAAAAATAGAGTATAAGTTCTGATTTTAATGGATACCATTCATCCAATTATTTCAACATTTCAGCTACTCTTGTAACTGGTAATATTTTATTGACAAATTCATTAATAAGAATTGATCTTTTGGAACAAATTATTTTCATTAATCTTAATAATTCTGTCATGAATAAAACTTCTAATGGCATTTCAATAAATCCATTAAATTATGTATGTTTTTATTAATAATGAGATGTTTAAGGAGCAGGTGCATGATTACCAGTAAAGAATTATTCTAATCTAAATAAATAAATAGTATGAATAAGAGTTCCAATATCTTTAGCAAATGTAGTTAATTATTTAGTAGATTAAAATAATTATACAATTACATAATTATTTTAAACAACTTCACTTTCTTTTACTTTCAATAAGATTTATAAAAATTAAAGAAAATAAATTGCAGCTTCATAATTTTTATTAGCAAAATTATTACCAAAAATAGAGAACAATTTAGCCAATATTGAATTTTCATCATTATATTTATCTAATGAGAATAAAATATTATAATTATCTCTAAAAAGTTCAGCAAATAATATATAAATTAATGTTTATAATTATTTTCTCTTTACATTAGACATTTCATGAAGAAATGAATCTTTTTTCTTACTTAAATTTAATATCATTTCTTAATTTTCTTCATTTCTTATAACAAAATAGATTAAAAATAGAATACTCTTTTCTAAAATATCACTTTTTATTTCCCATCCTTTTTTATTTGCATTACTTACAAGTACATCTTTTTCTCTAAATAGTGTACTTGTTTCTTATATTAAATTTTCAATCAATTTTTACATCAAATCATGAAATCCCAAATATCTTAATAATTTTTATCTATAAGATATAGTCAATACATCAATTGATAATGAATTATTGATTTTCCATACATATTTTTATTATTAATCCATAGTTGCAGATTTCAATGATTATAATTATTCTTCTTATTTGTCTCTCATTGGACTTTATGCTGAAACATCAATTAAATCAAGTTCTGCTCTTGATACAAATTATTCTAAAACAGCAACTTCTTATCTTACTTTGCTTTTAACCATCTTTTCTTCTTATGCTTAATAATGTTTTTCTTCATTTTCCAATTAATTTATTTCCATAAACATTTACATATCAGATTTAGCTGCATAATCAGGAAAGAATATTACTAACATATCTGATAAAGCATCATTTATTGATTCATAATGTTTACTAGAATCTTTTTCTAATGATTCTTTTAAATCTATTATTGCAAAATGTAATTTCCAATAAATATTAGAAAAATCTGTAAATATATTTTAATTTACTTATAATTCTAATTCTCCTTAATCAAATGCTTCAATTAAAATAGTTTAATTTAATGTTTAAAGAAAATTACTTCTTGATGAATAAATAAGCCATAATAATTCAGTAACTTTAGCTGATAATCTTATTTAATTTAATGTAAGTAATTCAATTAAAAAATACACCAATGATATATCTGTTTATTTTATACCTCCTAAATATTCTAAAATTACTGTTTTACGTGCATAAGAACATTCTCTTAATATTGTTGTTAATTCTTATGTTGTAAATATATCTTTTTAATTTAGTTAACTTTAAGATTATTATACTCTAGTATGATAACTTGCTCTTTTTGCTTATCTCAATCTCTAAACTACATCTGCATACTTTTTATCTTTTGCAAATTTCTACAAATATTATAGATCATCAAACATTGTTTAGTTATCATCTGTTATAATAAATTAATCTGCCATTCTAGATTACTAAAATTATTCTAATAAAATTAGTATCTCTATTAATTCATCTAACCAAATCATACTCTTTGCATAAGTTGTTCTAGATACTGCCCTTTATGCTACTGAGCTTTCAAATAAATAATCCTTCACTTCTAAAGGTTTTTATTCTTTTGATTTATTATTATCTTATAATTAATGTTTGATGTATTTCTCCTCTAAAGTAGCTGATACAACAGAATTCTTAAGAAATTCAATAAATTAATGATACATATTAT
This sequence comes from Paramecium primaurelia, assembly GCA_905182975.1. NCBI lineage: Eukaryota > Ciliophora > Oligohymenophorea > Peniculida > Parameciidae > Paramecium > Paramecium primaurelia. The sequence continues at coordinate 136,548 of CAJJDM010000153.1, forward strand.
AAAAATTATGAGCATTACTAAGATATTCAATAAATAATCCTTTTTTTAAGAATTCTGTAAATGTTAAAATCAATTATTTGATATAAATATGATCAGTACCTTTTATTTCATAAATAGATTTGTTTGTCCAAAAATTTGAAATAAATTCAGATAAAAATAACCAAAAATCAACTGTTGTATCACTTTCCACTAAATATTTTTTAGCTACTTTTTAATAAACATCAGCAATCTTCTTTTATGCAAACATATACAAAATGATATCATACTCTTCTTTTTTAAAAAGTGATAAGAATCCTTTTCCTTTGTTTTATTTAACCACCATTTTTAAATATTAAGGGAATTATGCCCTTGGTAAAGGATTTAAATGTTTAGCCATATATGAATTTTGGAATAATTCTAAAAAGTATGATTTTGTTAAAGATGATATACTATTATCTTAAATTATCTTGGCAACTGTATAAAAAGGGAATAAATTTTTAATTTCCTTTAATGTTAAAGCAGGGGATGATTTAGATATTTCTGAAGCCAATCTAACACATGATATAATATAATCATGTAATGCTTATCTATTTGCAAAATTTAAACCATCTATCATTATTGGACTTGATACTGGATTACTTGAATCTATAGATTATTTTATGGTCTTTTAAAAATCCTATAATTTTTCTCTTAAAATTAATTGGATATTACCATCAAATATAAGTTAACTAAAAATGGAATCCTTATTTAATTTAAAAATATGATCTATTATACCTTCAATACCTTCTTTTTTTCTAAATTCAGTAAAGAGACAAAATGCAATTAATAAATTAAAAGCATGTTTGTTATAATTTGTATATTTGGTTTCCTTAGATAATTGAGTGACTTCAAATTCAAATGATACCATAACATCAGATTATTAGAATAATTATGTAATTAAGATATCTAGTCTCATCAAATCATTTACTTATCCTCTAAGTAATATATGTTTATAAAGACAATACCATTATACAACATATAAAGAATTATCATTAGAATTCTTACATACCAATTATAAAAATGAGGAAAGTAAATCAATTAATTGATTAATATCCTATTGAAACATTTCCTCATCTTATTTAATAGAATCTTTATCTTCATATAATAATCCATTGATATTTAATTCATAGATTATTTTATTTACATAGTCTATGCAACCAATTTCTCTGGCTATACATTATCTTCTAGCTAAAGGTTCAGAGATTAAATTTTCTTAAGCTAATGCTTCTTGAGAGGCAGTTAACCATAACATAATTTTGAAAAGTGATTTGACTGCTTGATTTACATTTTAAATGGTTTATGCTTAACATCTTAGAAATTATGATGCAAGATCTTTTGATTCTTTAGAATCATTAAATTTATGATTACTAAATTTAAATTTTAAAGTTGATAATTAAATAGAGTTTTTAGCTAAAACTGTAAGAGGGAATATTAAATCTAAGACTTCACTTAATTCTTCAATTTCACTTTAATCTACAACTTCAAATTTAAAATTTGAACCTTAAAATTCTTCATTTCCTAATACATCTAAATATTTAGTATTTAGAGGATTCAAATTAATAAATGTAGGTTTAAATGTTTCATCATCAGATTTATAATGTCTCATATCAACTTTATTTTTTGCTTATCTTTTCTTTTCATTTTCTATAAATTCAAGAACTTCTTTTTCTTATTATGTTAATTAATATTTATTTTTTTTTGTAAAAGAATCTAAATCAGGAAACAAAGTTACCCATTCATCATGTAATTATCTATATAATGTTTACTCTAAATTATCTTCACCATATTAATTAAACATTCCTAATTTTGTAATTAATTTAACCTAATATCCACCCTCTTCTTAATTATCTACTTCAATTGGACATTTACCATCTTTAGTAGCAATATTAAAAGTTGTATCATTAGTAAAAGGTAATTAATCTTTATAGAAAATAGGATTATTGCCCAATTTAGTAACAAATAGTAATTGATGATCAGATAAACATGAATCTTATTCAGGTTCTTCTTAATTTCCTTATGTCTATTAATACTGTGTTGCAATACGCTCATCTTATATAGATTAAATATTATTATTTTAATTATTGATATTTGTTTAAGATATTATATTTCTATATAATTTTATACCAGGTAAGTTTTTTGTAATGGTAGACTTTTATTCAGTTTATTTAGTAGCATCTAATTTTTTAGATGATGTAGTATTAATTGATCTATATTTATGAATAACTTCTTTAGATAATTATAATTTATGATCAAAAGGATTGACTCTTAAAAATTCTCCTGTTAACATGTGTCTAAGTAAGAAAGTAGTATACCCAACCAAATTTGGCTTATTACCAACATTTAATTAGATTTCATCACTATACTTTTAATCATTTTCTGGTAATATCTAAAAAATAGATGCTGCTTTTTCAATCAAATCAGAATTCTAAATATCATTAATCTAAAGATAAACAGATGGATAACATCCAACTGCATTAATTGATGATGTTAAATAACCTTTATTAATTTAATTTTCTTATGCTTCTTCAACCTTTATAGATCTTCTTCTTGATTCTTATCTTTCTTTTTTTATCTTCTATTACATATGCACTATCCTTACATATTAACCATAGAACAAATGATGTTTATCTTTATCTTATTTCAATACAATTGCTTAAAGAGTATTATGACTAATAGATTCTTTTGAATCTGTAATGAATTGTTTATATTAAGCCTTATAAAATTTAAATTAGAATTGATTTTCAATCATTGCTGGTATAGTTAAGAATTCGTTATTATGATCAAGATTATTTGATTTTAATACTTCAGGTAGACGGTAAATTTCTTATAAGGTATCAAATTTTAAAATTGTATCACTTTAAACTAATAGAAATTAATCAAAAGAGTGTACTGGACATCCTTATTTTATATCTAATGCCAAAGGATCAGGTTGAACTGTAAAATACATTGAAGAACTCAAAATTGTTCCGATATTTGAATTTGAATTATTATTCTCTGCTCTTAGTAAAAATACTTAACTCAATGGTTAATAGAGCATAATAGTATCACCATACATTATTTTTTGTCCTCTTGTTTGTTTCAACAGATTTTGATTATATTTTTTTTCTGTTTCCATTCTTGTGTATAGAAGTTACTTTTAAACATCAAAAGAAGCTCCAATTGACTTATCTGAATTATATTTTTTTTGTGCTTCATATAAAAGTTTTGGGAATACAGTAAATACCATATGTTAAGGGAAATTATACATATTAAATGTGCAAGAATTACCTAATTACAGCTTTGTTTCCATAAGGTACTATTCATTTCTAGCGAGTAAATAATATATCTTATTATCTATTATGCATCTAAGTATAATATTATCTCCATATTTCAAGATTTATTATTCTTCCTCCATAAAATAAATGAATTAATTAAAAAATTTTGTTGTAATGAGCGAGATTGTTTTCTATACCTATTACTACTAAAACTTAATCAAGTATATATGATGTTAAAATAAATATCAATTATTCTATACTTCAAAATGTTTATGATATTAAATATGTATTTCATGAATTTGTTATTATATAAACAATCTATATTTAATTCTAAAATTATTTATTAATCGAAATACATCAATAATCTAGTCATTTATATTTTATATTATAACTTATCTTGTTGAACATATAACAAAGCTTAAAATTGAATTATATTTAAGTCTTATATTTGTTCAGTTAATATCATAATATTTATTCTTATTAGTAAGTCAATATCAGATTTCTAGAATATATTCAAATACCGCTATAGTTTAATTTTTATAAACTATTTTATATCTAAATCATAACATGAAAAAGACAAAATACTTGTTATAGTTTTCTTTAAAAGAAGCTAAAAATTAAGAGGATAAGAAGATTGAGTTAGAAGCCATGAATAATGTAGAAAAAGAAATACAAAAGTTTGAGAACAGTGAGTAAATTTATATCATAAGTAGTGTATGGAAAATGAAGCCTCTCAAGATTATTCAAAAAATAGCTATTTTTATCACAAAAATGAAACACTTTTCACCTATTTATAGATTTAAGATTTTGAATAAGAATATATTTTATCTAATAAGGGATCGAACTAGTTCATTTTAATATTACTTATATAGTCGTCTGTTAGAAAATCAGCCTACAAGGGTATTCATTTTTATAAGATATAGTTTGGTTAAATGAAGTATGAAGGCAAATTAACGAATGCTATCTGGTGGAGAATATGGTCATTTCTTAAAAGTAATCAAACTGTTTTATTACCTGCTGACAAATTTTTATTTGTATGGGATGTCATCTTAATGTTTGTGACTATTGTGAATATTTTGTATGTTCCCTTATAGTTGTCATTCGATTTGAATAAAGAAGAAATCGGAAATGCTTATCTGTTGTTTAGTACTCTTCCAAGTTGCATATTTTTAATCGAATTAATCTTGAACTTTTTTAAAGGTTATTATGTAAGAGGAATATTACATACATCTAAACGTGACATTTTTTGGCATTATGTGAAAGGTGAGTTTCTTATTGATCTCACTGTTGTATTGCCATTCATATTATCATGGTTTGGATATTCATTTTCCAATTATTTAATGTTGATACGTATGACAAAGGTAAGAAGAACTATGGTAGTCATAGAAGAGATATCTAATTTTAAAGAAAAAACAGCAGTAATATATTCCTTATTTTGTTTGATTTATTCACTTTTACTAATATCTCATTTTTGTGCTTGTTTATTTCATTACTTTGCCATTCTTGAAGTAGATAATGGATATTCACATACTTGGCTTCATTAATAAGGAATATATGAAGCAGATGCATATGTAAAATACTTTACTTCATTATATTGGGTAACAATAACTTCAATGACTGTGGGATATGGAGATATTGTACCAGTGACTACTCCTGAAAAAATCTTAGTCACTTTTTTAACATTTTTAGTAGTTGGTACATTTGGATATGCCTTAGGAATGATTCAAAGTATCTTCTATAAATTAGCTGAATAATAAAATCTTAATAATGCTAAACTTAGATTAGTAAGTAATCATATAAAATAAAGAGGATTAAATACATAATTACAATTTAGAGTTAGAAAATATATTGAATATTATTTATAATTTAAATAAGAAGAAGAATTAGATTTGGATGAATTGATGGGTTAATTAAATCCAAAATTAAAATAAGAAGTTTAAATAGCAATGTATTATAGTTATTTTAAGAATTCTAAATTATTAGGTTCAAATCTTTCAGAAGAAATACTAAAGAAATTGTGTTTTTGTGTTCATGAAAAAACTTATGCTCCTGAAGAATTTATTATTAAAAAAGATGATCATCCTGATAAACTTTATATTGTATTATCAGGAAGAATCAAATCAGTATTATTAGATAGAACAATTAAGAGATATATAAGTGGTAAACTAGTTTGTGAAAGAGAATTTTTCTTTTAAGATTAAATGTAATTTGACATGGTAGCCTAAACATTTGTATAAGTAGCTTATATCAATTAAACTGATTTTTTGAATATACTGTAAAAAGATACTAGATAGTATGAAAAATATAGACTTATTTTGGATGGAACTTAATATGGAGACAATAATAATCAAATAATTTGTGAGGCATGTTCTAGTCATCATTAATTTAAACATTGTCCACTTGTATTCTTTAGAAAAAATATGAATAAAGTGATTTCCATTTACAATAGTAGTATTGATCATGAAAGATAAATGTATATTAGACAGAGAAAGAAAAGAAGATTTAATTCTTTATTGATTAAAGAGAGAGCTTTAGAATAAATTCTAGAGTAGAATAAATCACTTGGTGTGGTTGATAACAAATTTCTAATTAGATTAGGTTTACAAAGAAATGATGAAGATGAAGAATCATATCCTGATTAGACTGTAGTATAACATTCTTAATAACCTTAATAAAATCAATCAGAACAAAGATTTGTATTTAAAAATAGAATTGTAAGGTAAGTTAGTCATAGATGTATACTTGTACCTACAACTTCTTGTAATAATTTGTTAGAAAATTAAGAGGATAATTAAACTTAAATGATTAATGGAGAAACAAATATTGATAAAGTAGAGGAATACGATTATTATTATCCTCATTATAATATTACAAAAGTGACTAAGTTGATTAATAATTATAATATTTATTCAAAAGTCTTGGATAAAATAAGAGGTCATAAAATAGATTTGCTTAATATATTGCTAGGCAGATAATGTATAAAATTTTATGAATAAATTTCTAAATTTTACATAATTATTATTTGTAATTTAAATTATATAAAATATTATTAGTAGTTTATTTATGAAAATTAAATCATATTTTTATTAGATCAATTATAATTATTATAATATAAATATAATTAATCTAATTGCTTAAAAGAAATAGAAGGTAAATAATATATTCCTAATTTTATTTTAATATATAATTTATATGAATAATTTATTAGTATAATTAAAATTTAGGAAGATTTAAAAATATTAATTAATGTACATTAATAAAAAAAGAGAATAATGATGTATCAAACTTATTTTTTAAAGTGAATATATATAAATTTATTAAGTCTTTACTCTTTTCTTATGTTAATTTGATATAAACAATATTTGTCGAAAGAAGTAAATTATTATGAATTTTTTATTTGAATATTAAAGATTATTAAAATATATTGATTTGATTAAGACTCAATATTCTTGGAGAATTTATATATTAAGACTTATATATATATTAAAAAAAAATAATAATTTAATTCAATATTATTCTTTGTAAAATGGCAAACAAATCGAAAGAACTCTTGTTAGATAACAACAATATGCTTTACAATTAAAATTAATAAATAGAAAACATCGTATCAACTTTAGCCTAAACCAACCAAGTTGCTGCAGTTGTTTAAGATAAACTTAATGATTAAGGAGAAAAAATATAGACTATAGCAACTACAGTATAAAATAACTTAAAAATTAGAACAAAGACATATAAAGGGAGACTAGAAGAGTTGATAAACAAACTAACTAGATTATTAGAAGGGAATTCTATATGAAACTAATTCTCTATCTAATTGCAATCCTCTTATTTGCTGCTAATATTATTGTGCTTGCAATCAAATTGTCTAGTTGAAAATTATATTAAATTAAATAAAATATATATTCATTTTTCTTATTATTTAGTTATTGTAACTAGTCAATAATATTTTTTTTAGATTCATTCTTTTGATTATGGAATTTAAAACAAAAAAAATATTAGTATAAAAATAATAATATTTTTCAAAATACTTGTTAGTAAATTTGGTTAATATACTGTCTTGTGGATTAAATAATTAAGGATTAAAACTTTATATATAAATATATATTGAAAATTAATTTATTTTATTTAAGATAATACCATTTAATTAAGAAAATAAAAAATGAAGAAATTGCCTAATTGTGATAAAAAATGAAATAATTATGTTTAATTCAATGAGAATGAACATGAATATTCATATGGATTTGAAAATGTATATAATAATGGGGTTTTTTTTAATTAATTTCTAGAATATATGATAACACGTGTTTTTGGATATATATTATTTAAGCTATGGTGAATACAAATCATAAATATTTTTAATGAATAGTAAATAGAAGGCCTTTGCCTTACTTTTGCTCTTTATGCTCTCAGGAGTATAAGTGATGACATAGGATTTGACTGATGAACAAAGAAAGTTATTAGAACAATCCTAAGAAACCCATGAATTCTAAGCTGAAACAGGTAGATTAATGGATATTCTTATCAATTCTCTTTATACTTAAAAAGAAATCTTTCTTAGAGAGTTAATCTCCAATGCTGCCGATGCTCTTGATAAAATTCGTTTCTTGAGTGTTAAGAATCCAGAGATTTTGGGAGATAAGACAGAATTAGCAATTAGAATTGAAATAAATACAGAAGAAAAGTCAGTTACAGTAACAGATAGTGGTATTGGTATGACAAAGAATGATTTAATCTCTAATTTGGGTACAATTGCAAAATCAGGAACAACTCAATTTATTGAGGCAATTAAAGGAGGAAATGTAAATTTGATTGGTCAATTTGGTGTTGGTTTCTATTCATGCTTTTTGGCAGGATAGAAGGTTACTGTTGCATCAAAAAATACAGATGATGATTAATATATTTGGGAATCTTAAGCAGCTCATTCATTTGCTGTATCTAAAGATCCAAGAGGTAATACTTTAGGTCGTGGTACTTAAGTCACTATTCATTTGAAATAGGATGCAGTTGAATTTGCTGAAGAGAGTACAATTAGAGAATTAATTAAAAAGTATTCTGAATTTATCAATTTCCCAATTTACTTAAAGGTAACAAGAGAAGTTACAAAATAAGTAGATGAAGAACCAGAATAATAAGATTAATAAGATTAAACTGATGATGATGAAGTCAAAGTTAAAGATGATGATGATGATGCAGATACAAAGAAGAAGGCTACTAAAACTATTAAAGAGAAGGTATCTGAATGGATGCAAGTAAATGAAAATAAAGCTATTTGGTTGAGACCTAAAGAAGAGATATCAGATGATGATTATAAGAAATTCTATAAAGTATTATCAAAGAATTCAGGTGAAGATCCATTCAATTGGGTTCATTTTAAGGCTGAAGGTGAAGTTGAATTTACATCTCTTATTTATGTTCCAAAAAGAGCACCAAGTGATATGTTTGATAATTATTATGGAAAATAAACTACAAATTTGAAATTGTATGTTAGAAGAGTTTTGATTAGTGAAGAATTTGAAGATATTCTTCCAAGATATCTAAGTTTTGTTAAAGGTGTTATTGATTCTGATGAATTACCATTAAATGTTAATAGAGAAACACTATAATAACTTAAAATGTTGAAGGTTATCAGTAGAAAGATTGTTAAGAAAATATTAGAATTATTTTAAGATGCTGCTTCTTATGATGAAGAAGATGAAGATGATACTGAAGAAGGAGAAGAAGATGATAATATGGCTGAAACAACTCCAGAAGAATAATAAAGATTGAAGGATGAAAAGAGAAAAAAGAAGATGGATGAATATAATGAATTTTGGAAAGAATATGGAAAGAATATCAAATTAGGTGTTATTGAAGATTCATCAAATAGATAGAAATTAGCTGAATTAACAAGGTATAATTATTATTTAAATTATTATATGAAATATTTTGGGTATGATGATAAAATTCATATAGATAATAAATGGAATCATTTCTATTTATTATATGATCTATATAAACAGTCGTCTGATTCAATATATTTCTAATCTAATATTATCCATATATTAAATATTATACCTAATATTTTATTTTAGATGGTATTCAAGTAAGAATTCAACTGAATTAACTTCATTTGATGACTATATTGAAAGATCCAAGCCTGGATAAGATTCAATCTATTATTTAGCTGGTGAAAATAAAGAATAATTATTGGCATCTCCAATTATTCAAGGATTAATTAAAAAAGGATATGAAGTATTATTGTTGGAAGATCCAGTTGATGAATTCACATTTTAACATTTGAATGAATATAAACAAAAGAAACTTGTAAATGTAGNTAATAAGATTAATAAGATTAAACTGATGATGATGAAGTCAAAGTTAAAGATGATGATGATGATGCAGATACAAAGAAGAAGGCTACTAAAACTATTAAAGAGAAGGTATCTGAATGGATGCAAGTAAATGAAAATAAAGCTATTTGGTTGAGACCTAAAGAAGAGATATCAGATGATGATTATAAGAAATTCTATAAAGTATTATCAAAGAATTCAGGTGAAGATCCATTCAATTGGGTTCATTTTAAGGCTGAAGGTGAAGTTGAATTTACATCTCTTATTTATGTTCCAAAAAGAGCACCAAGTGATATGTTTGATAATTATTATGGAAAATAAACTACAAATTTGAAATTGTATGTTAGAAGAGTTTTGATTAGTGAAGAATTTGAAGATATTCTTCCAAGATATCTAAGTTTTGTTAAAGGTGTTATTGATTCTGATGAATTACCATTAAATGTTAATAGAGAAACACTATAATAACTTAAAATGTTGAAGGTTATCAGTAGAAAGATTGTTAAAAAGATATTAGAATTATTTTAAGATGCTGCTTCTTATGATGAAGAAGATGAAGATGATACTGAAGAAGGAGAAGAAGATGATAATATGGCTGAAACAACTCCAGAAGAATAATAAAGATTGAAGGATGAAAAGAGAAAAAAGAAGATGGATGAATATAATGAATTTTGGAAAGAATATGGAAAGAATATCAAATTAGGTGTTATTGAAGATTCATCAAATAGATAGAAATTAGCTGAATTAACAAGGTATAATTATTATATAAATTATTATATGAAATATGTTGGGTATGATGATAAAATTCATATAGATAATAAATGGAATCATTTCTATTTATTATATGATCTATATAAACAGTCGTCTGATTCAATATATTTCTAATCTAATATTATCCATATATTAAATATTATACCTAATATTTTATTTTAGATGGTATTCAAGTAAGAATTCAACTGAATTAACTTCATTTGATGACTATATTGAAAGATCCAAGCCTGGATAAGATTCAATCTATTATTTAGCTGGTGAAAATAAAGAATAATTATTGGCATCTCCAATTATTCAAGGATTAATTAAAAAAGGATATGAAGTATTATTATTGGAAGATCCAGTTGATGAATTCACATTTTAACATTTGAATGAATATAAACAAAAGAAACTTGTAAATGTAGGAAAAGGTGACTTCAAATAACCTGAAGATAATGATGAACAAAGAAAGAAATAAAAAGCTTTAAAGAAAGTATTCTAACCTTTGACTGATTGGTGGAGAAAGTTATTATCAGAAAATGTTGATTCAGTAGTTATTTCATAAAGATTGATTGAAGACCCACTTATTGTTGTTTCATCAGAATCTGGATATTCAGCTAATATGGAAAGAATATCTAAAGCTTAAGCTTATTCAAGTAAGGGTAGCAATTCTCAACAATTTGGTAAGAAGATAGTTGAAATCAATCCAAATCATTAAGCTATATAAGAATTATTATAAAGAGTTAAAGATGATCCAGATTAAGAAACTGAAGAAATGGCTAGAGTTCTCTATGAAGCTGCTTTAGTCAATTCAGGTAATATTTATTATTTATATTAATCTAGGTTATTCTATCCCAAATCCTGAAAAGTTTGCTAGTAGATTTTATAAATTATTTAATTCAGCTTTGGGTATTGATAGAGATGCACCAATTAAAGAATATGAAGTTGAAATTGAAGAAGAACCTGAAACTTCATCTGAACCAACAGTTGATTAAGATGGAACAAAATGGGAAAAAGTAAATACAGATGATGCATAATGGGAAACTGTAAGTGATGATAAAAGAGATGATTTATGATTCATTTATACATTTTGTATTGTTAATTTTTATCTTATTTAATATTAAATTCATTTTTAAATCTACAGGGATTTCTAATATTCTCTTAAAATATTTTATAATTCTCATTTATTTAATTATTAACAGTAATAAATAAATTTTTGAAATACAAATGAATTCAAACTCTGATTAGTAATCATGTTTTCTAATTCCTTAGTCATTTCCTTTTCAAAGTATTACTTATAGGAAATTCTGGTGTCGGCAAGTCATGTATGCTTATGAGATATTCTGTATTATTTATTCATTAATTTTTTTAAGGAAAATCAATTCACCAATAATTTCTATAATACTATTGGAGTGGATTTTAAAACTAAAACTGTTGCCATAGGAGAACACAATGTTAAATTGCAAATTGTTTAATATATTTGATAATATAAAAATAGTGGGACACTGCAGGCTAAGATCGATTTAGAACTATAACCTGTAGTTATTATAGAGGTGCCCAAGGTATTATAATTGTTTATGATATTACTGACAGGGAATCCTTTGAAAATGTAAAAACTTGGATTGCAGAAATTGATAAGTAATCTATATAATTAATATAAGATATGCATCAGAATCAGTGAATAGAATGCTAGTAGGAAATAAAGCTGATATTACAGAAAGGAGAGAAGTCTCATATGAAGAGGGTTTAGAATTATGTAATTCTAATTTATATTCTATAATTAGCAAGACAATATTAATTTCCATTCTATGAAACAAGTGCCAAATCATCAATCAATATTGAAGCTGCATTTACTCATATTACAAAAAATATTTTGAACCGAGAAATTCATAATTCAAAAGCTGTAGTTAGAAAAACATCAAATATGAGATTATAAACAAGATAATAGCAATAATAATAGGAAAAAAAGAAATAAGAAGATTTATGTTGTTGATAATAATCCTTTATTTTCAATAAACAATACTTAGTTTAAACTCAATTTATTGTTGTTTCCTTTCTATTTATTCAATTTGATAAATATACTTTACATAGTTAGTTGACTATAGAATTTATGAGTTTATCTATCATAATTATATATATAGTTGACATCACAAACTGTAAATTTTATTTAGATCTTTTTTCTAATTCTATAAAATTAATTTATTTAATTCTTATAAATATTGTGTAAAATTATAATAAATCTAATTTTCACTTTATTATCATGATAATCAATTAAATGATATTAATTTACAATATTCTCATTATAATAAAGAATAAAACCTAATAAAAAATTCACAACTAAAACAGTAAGAATTAATATCTTTTTTATGATAGAGAAGCATATATAAATATAATGAATTTTAAATTTTCAATATTATATATAATAATTATATAATATATCACACTCTTGTAAAGAATACAATAATAAGAGTGAAATAGTTAATAAACTTGTTAAATTAGACTCATAAAATAAGAATAAGTGTATTCTTAATGTTTTTGTTAAAATCTATTTTTTTGGATTATAATTTAATTGTAGAACTTAATTTACTTTAATTTAGTAATAAATTTAGATATTAAGAATTCATGTTACAAGTTTTGGCATTCTAATGACAGAATGATGAAATCAATTCAAATTAAATAATTAGTTTTATATAAATTAATTTCTTGAAAAATATTTTTAGTAATTTTTTTAATCACTACCCCGTTGTTTAGTTGGCCTTTGATTCTAAAGTTGTTAGCATTGTTTATAATTCCTCACTATTATATCGAATATAGAGGGAAATTTTAGGATTCGAACAGGCACAAACACTCTGATGAGCAATGCATCCCTTTTTTAAACATCTATGATAATCAAAAATAAGATTTACTTTCCACAGAAAATATAACTAAAGAACATATAATTAGAACAGATTTTGCAAACATTACGATCATACTTTTCTAATTTATTTGCAAACTCTACAATCTTAACCTATTCATAAAGAACTAGGATGCTGTTTCGACTGGCAATTTCAGAATGAATCATCATTTTAAATTTGTCAAATAACTTAAAAAAGTAATCATCAAATAAACATACCTTAATCCATGATTATTTAGTAAATTTAACTTGATCAGCCATAAGAACAACTTTAGTTAGCAGCCACTCCAATGGGAAACTAACCTATACATAAATTTAAAGTAGAGATTACCTTTTTGAGGTTGCCATCCATACGATATTCAGTTGAAGCACGATCATATTCATCAAGCCATTGTGTTGGTGCAACATTGACAGCTTCACTACAATTGAATCCTATTATTTATATTTAATAAAATACCATGTGAGAATCCTGCATGATAGGTAGCACCTAAAGTGATAATAAGTTCACCTGGATGCTATTCTGTCCTGATAATTGAAATATCTTGTTCAGCCAATTCAATAGGTGAAATCTAACATACTATGTCATACAAAAGACGAGGGTTATGTATTCTTTCTTTCTCATATTTCTTATTGAAATATTGTAAAAACTTTTCACTATGAGATGGAGGTATCGCATACCTAATGTTACAATATATATTCATACCATGTTTTTGGAGCTCCTGCATGCATGTAGTTTAAAGAATTTAAATTCAAGTCTTCCTTATGCCAACAAAAGTTAGCATACTTCATTCCTAAGTAAAGCCAAGGTACAGAAATTCCACTCATCTCACTTTTCTCTTGGAGAACTTAGAAGATAGAATTGCAATTCTTGTTTATAGTACTCAGATTTCCTAACTAACCATCTTAAAAACCCGTGGCATACTTAGTTGCCAACAAATCAGCTGCATATTCCACTTCTACTTCATTATACCTCTCAGGGAAGTCCACTATTGACCAAAATTCTATCTCATTCTATCTGATTTGATTTGAAACTTCCCTTACTCCCTATAACTTGTGGCTACATTCAAACTTGTTGGCATAACTCATATACTCTTGTAAAGTGAATCCTACAGTATTTGATCCAAATATCTATACTAAAATAATGGAAATACCTCCCCTGCCTATAGCGAATTTAATGTTTATACTCTTGTTTCAACTCTCTTACCCTTTAACTTCATCTCCAAATCACTAAAGAACTTTTTTTCAGGTACTATTAACTCAGAAGGCAAAAGCAATTTCACTATTCCAAATTTTTCATACCCTTTGTTATAAAGATCATCTATTGTCTTAAAAGGATTTAAAAAGAAGTCTTAACTAACGTGCAATGTAGGAACTTCTCTAAATTATAGATCTTTTATAGAATATGGGAAACGTTCCAGTAATAGTTTTGTGTGAGACTCAGTAATATCATCAGAATTCTTAGACTTTTTAGATTATTTTTTCTATTTTAATGATCGTATCATATACTTTTGAATGTTATTTTATATAATAAATTTATCTAACCTTAAAAATGTTCTGCTTAAATGATGATTTTTAAAAGATACTTCTGTTTTAAATCCCCAAAAATTATATATTTATATAATTATAACATACCCGTGCATAATTCAAAAACTGATGAATTCTATTAAGAAATACATAAAATTATATAATTCATTCAGAAGTCTATTTAGAATCTTCCTTTTTAATTTCTAAGTATACCTTATAATTAGATCGAGGAGGAAAAGGTCGTTCTCCTAAAACCTCTATGATTTTCTATAAATCCAAAGTTTCCTTCTCTAATAATCTTGTTGCCAAACTATAATTACTTATTAAATTTACTTATCAACAAATTCTTTCTTCTCTCTCAACAAAGATCTAGTTCTCTAAGTTTAATCCTCTATAATCTACTTTATTTCATCATCTATCTTTTTATTGGTGTTATCACTATAAGACTTTAGAAACTCACCTTCCTAAAATCCAATATAACCAATACTCTCACTCATACCAAATTTGGTTACAATATTATGAGTGATTTCATAAGCTTTCTTTAAATCATCATAAGCACCAGTTGTTATTTATCCAAAAAATATCTCTTCTGCAATTCTTCCTCCTAAAATACAACAGATTCTATCCAATAATTCTTCTTTTGATTCTAAATTTGATTCATTTGGTAAATATTATGCATATCCCAAAGTGCCTTTACTTCTGGGAATTATTGTAAGTTTAAGTAAAGGATGTCCTCCTTATAAAAACCAACTGACAACAGCATGTCCAGATTCATGATATGCAACAATCTTTCTTTCTTCTTCACTTATGGTTCTTTTCTTTTCTAAACCAGCCATCACTCTTTCTGATGCCATTTCAAAATCATCAGAATCAACATATATTTTATTAGCTCTAGCTGCCATGATAGCAGCTTCATTACAAAGATTAGCAATTTCAGCTCCACTAAATCCTGGAGTCAAAGTGGCTAATCTTCTTGCATAATCTTCCATAGTTTTTCTTGGATCTAATTTTAAAGGTGCCAAATGAACCATAAATATCTATTTTCTACCTTCAATATCTGGTAATGATATATCTACTGATCTATCAAATCTACCAGGTCTTGTTAATGCTGGATCAAGTAATTCTTTTCTATTAGTAGCAGCTAAAACAATAACATTAGTATCAGTTCCAAATCCATCCATTTCTACTAATAATTAATTTAATGTATTATCTCTTTCATCATTACCTCCAAATTTAGCATCTCTTTTTCTACCAACAGCATCAATTTCATCAATGAATATGATACTTGGAGATTTAGCTTTTGCTTATTTAAATAAATCTCTAACTCTACTTGCTCCTACTCCAACAAACATTTCAACAAAATCTGAACCACTTACAAAAAAAAATGGAACTCCTGCTTCTCCAGCACATGCCTTTGCCACCATTGTCTTACCTGTTCCTGGAGGACCTGCTAATAATGCACCTCTTGGTAATTTTGCTCCCATTTCCTTATATTTACGAGGTTTCTTTAAAAAATCTACAAATTCTTTGATTTCTAATTTAGCTTCATCTAATCCAGCAACATCCTTAAACTTTACTTTTACATTTTATTCAAATCCAAATTATTTTACATTAGATTTACCAAATCCAAATACATCATTTCCTCCAGCTCCACCACTTCCTTTATTGATACCTCCCATACTACTTTTAAGTGATTAAAATAGAACTATTACTAATGTAACAGTGACACCAAAATATAAAACATTTAATACTCTATCCATTAATTTACCTTTATCTAATTATGCTTCAAAATTAACAGGTATGAATTATTCAGGACTCAATCCTTTTTCAGTCTAAAATCTTTCCAGATTTTCTAGAAAATTATCCACATTCATAATCATTAATCTTTTTGATGGTCCTCTTAATGTCATAATAGATGCCTAATTCACTCTACTTGTTTCATTCTTATAAATAGTAATCGAACTCACTTAATTAACCTCTAGATAGTTTTTTAGAAAATCTGTATACGTGATTTCTTCTTCTTAATTTGTAATTTAATATAATGCAGCTAAACCACTAACTCCTAAGAACATATAAATATAATTTCGATTTTTAGGATTGTTGAAGTATTCATAAACTTTTTCAAAATTAATATTAGCTAATGGAGATATNATCAACATATATTTTATTAGCTCTAGCTGCCATGATAGCAGCTTCATTACAAAGATTAGCAATTTCAGCTCCACTAAATCCTGGAGTCAAAGTGGCTAATCTTCTTGCATAATCTTCCATAGTTTTTCTTGGATCTAATTTTAAAGGTGCCAAATGAACCATAAATATCTATTTTCTACCTTCAATATCTGGTAATGATATATCTACTGATCTATCAAATCTACCAGGTCTTGTTAATGCTGGATCAAGTAATTCTTTTCTATTAGTAGCAGCTAAAACAATAACATTAGTATCAGTTCCAAATCCATCCATTTCTACTAATAATTAATTTAATGTATTATCTCTTTCATCATTACCTCCAAATTTAGCATCTCTTTTTCTACCAACAGCATCAATTTCATCAATGAATATGATACTTGGAGATTTAGCTTTTGCTTATTTAAATAAATCTCTAACTCTACTTGCTCCTACTCCAACAAACATTTCAACAAAATCTGAACCACTTACAAAAAAAAATGGAACTCCTGCTTCTCCGGCACATGCCTTTGCCACCATTGTTTTACCAGTTCCAGGAGGTCCTGTTAATAATGCTCCTCTTGGTAATTTTGCACCCATTTCCTTATATTTACGAGGTTTCTTTAAAAAATCAACAAATTCCTTGATTTCTAATTTAGCTACATCTAATCCAGCAACATCCTTAAATTTGACTTTCACATTTTATTCAAATCCAAATTACTTTACATTAGATTTACCAAATCCAAATACATCATTTCCTCCAGCTCCACCACTTCCTTTATTTATATTTCCCATACTACCTTTAAGTGATTAAAATAAGACTATTACTAATGTAACTGTGACACCAAAGTATAAGATATTCAATACTCTGTCCAACAATTTACCTTTATCTAATTATGCCTCAAAAGTAACAGGTATGAATTATCCAGGACTCAATCCTTTTTCAGTCTAAAATCTTTCTAAATTTTCTAAAAAGTTATCCACATTCATTATCATCAATCTCTTTGATGTTCCACTTTATGTGCTGATCGATGCCTAATTAACTCTACTAATTTCATTCTTAAATATAGTTATCTAATTCACTTGACTAGTTTCTAAATAGTTTTTCAAGAAATCTGTATAAGTGATTTCCTCATCCTAATTTAAATACAAATATAAAGCAGCTAAACCACCAACTCCAAGGAACATATAAACATATTTTCGATTTTTAAGATTGTTGAAATATTCAAGCAATTTTTAATAATTTAAATTAGAAAATGGAGATTTCTTCTAAGATTACTACTTTTATTGCTACTCTTCTTTTATTTCTTCCTCATTTACCTTTTATTTCTCTTACTATTACTCTTATTTTTCTTATTTCTCTTAATTATCTTCCTTCTTGTTCCCATCTTATAAATTAAATGTTTTTGGATCATATGTGAACTGATACTTCTTTTTTTAAGGTTTTTCGACTAAAATTAATTTAATTCACTCAATACTTTCTTATTATTATTCTTTGTCCTCTTAATTTTCCTTAATCACTTCTTGCTCTTCTTTAATCACCTCTTCATTTTATTCTTTTTTCTCTTCTAATTCGTGTTTTTGTTCCTTCTCATCCTGGTTTTTTTGTTCTTATTAAATTTTAGATTTCCTCTAAAATTTTTAAAATCCTACATTTATGATTAAGCAAAAATACCTTTTGGAGGTTCTTTATCGGTTGAGAATGGCATAAATGGCATAGAAAATTGAAATACATTTCTTCTCATAAAGGTTAAACTTAATCGTAACATCACAAATAAAATAATTAAGAAAACAGAAATATTTTAGAAAGTAATATTTTTATTTATAAATAATTTTTTAATATATTTTAAAATAACAATTTAATTTCATTTTTATTTCCTAGATTCTGTTAGTCTTTTTTTAAATTTATATCTTTAATTAATATAATTGTAAACCTCCCCTTAAAAATTTGAATATAAAAATTTAATTTATAAATTTAAATTTCACCTTTATACTATAAATTCTAACATCAAATATATGTTATCATCAGATAGGATATTTTCTTAAATTATTAAATAGGATATTTTTATTATTATTAAATTAAATAAATATTCAGTAGAATAAAATTACTCATTATTATAGAGATGAAAGAATATAAAAGTAGAGGAATGTTTTCATATATTTATAACAATATCTGAATAAATTTAAGATCATTAAATTTAATATATAAAAATATTTTATAAATTTATGTTGCAATGTTAATAAATTAATTTTTTGATTATGTAAATGTAATAAATAAATGAAAATGAAATTTAAATATTTTTTAGTAAATAATAATAGAGTCACTGCAATTATTTAAACATATTTACTCCAACTTTATGCACTTATTCATATTTTTTATCAAGTTCTCCATTATGATTATGATGAATACTACGTGAAGAAATGATTGTATTCTGTCCTATAGTATTATCATTCAGACATGAATAATTTGTACTTGTAGTAAAATTCATATTTTTTTATATTAATTATTTATTAAGATCTCCTAAATGAGCTGTTGATTAAGATTAAAAAATAGGAACTTTAACTTTTTGAATCATTGTGTCTCCTAAGGATGGTCTCTTAGAATCAAATTAAAATATTCTATTCACAATAACATTGGAATTAACAGTTGTAAGAGTATTAGTAGGTGTATTAATTTATTCATAATAAAGATCTGTAGGATTAATCTGCAATTTTGTTATAGTTTTGAAACTCTTACTTTTGGCAATGAGAGTCATAATTTAAGAAACTGAAGATGATATTTTCTATGCACCATATCCAGTTAAACTTTATAATTATTATGACCAAATATTTAATAAACCAGCCTTCTTTCTTAGATAAGCAACACATGATAATGCTAATATAGTTTAATCAGTTTAAAAATAGAGTTATTCATCTAAAATTAACATTATAATTCAATACCTCTAATAACTTACAAAGCTATTTCAACATATTTACTTTCCACTTCTTTAACAAAATATAATATCTAATTTTCTTATAAGTCTCTCAATTTAATATGTTATTGATGTATAGAATCCTTATTTTCTTTTTATTATTATTATTAACCTAAACTATCATCATCATCAATAACTCCAAAAGATAATAAAGCTTCTATTCTATCTAATAATGTGTTTCTTTATAATTTCCATTCTAATTTTTGTATTAATTATCGTTCTGCTGATTTGAAATCTTAAGTGGTAAACTAACTAATTTCAGGATGATTAGTTATGGAGGCATATCTTTTAAGCTTGCTTATAAATGGAACTCTCTCATCAAGTTCTTATGCTTTAGCAGCTAACATAAGAGCTGTAGAAACAAATAGATAAGTTTAATTTTCATTGACATTAACTTTATTGAAATATTCATCAATATAATTAATAGCCAGAAAGGATGTATTGATTGAAAGATTAAGTCTTTCTGACACTTACAAAATGAATTCTATGAATTATTATCGTTATTTAACAGGTCCATTTGGCTAACTATCCAACATCATCCCTTATAATACTTTAATTGGATTAAAAAATGCATTATATTTCATTTTGAGTGTTTTATAGACTTTGGTGTTGGGCTATAATCTAATGATGAATTTTTACATTATTTAAGAAAATGCCACAATCTATGCAAATCATTTTCTCTGAATAGATATGACGATTCTTATGAGAACATCCAAATACTTCAAAGTATTAATTACTATAATGATGTTCAAATGGTTCTAATTAACTCATATATATACGTTAAATTTTATTTATAATTTATTAATAAAATATGAAATTAATTCTGAAAATAAAATTTATTATTTAAATGACTAGTTCTATTTTAATAAATAAAATAATATTATACTAATAAATTATAAATAAATATGTATTTTTATATTCAAACAAATTGTCTCATCATTGTAGTTCTTCTTTATTTAAGTTTATCTTTATTTTATTTTTTATATTTCTTTATCACTTTTTCTGGATTTTCTTCTTAAAAGTAAGCATCAAAATTAGCCATATGATCAATACTAAATTAACTATCAACATCAGAATGAGTTTCCATTTATTAAAAATTATTATTATTATTAGTATTATTATTATTGATCTTTTCAACCTTTAATGCAGAACCAATTTCTTTAGAAATACTACCTTATAAATTCTAACTATTTTAAATATAATTTCTATAATAATAAATTTATAGATTACTTAAGTTCATCTATTATAGATTATATTTCTTTATTTTTAGGCTATGCTATTTAAAGAAATTTCATTTTTCTAAGGAGTTCAGACTTTTTTGATTCAGTATAAATATTTCTATCAGGTGATTGTACTTTGTCCAATTTATCATTTTATTAATGAAGTTATTAAGACTTATCAAAACTTTGAATTTCATTTTATAATAATAATTTACTCTTTTTCCTTTATGCTTATAAATTATTTGGTAATAAAGCACTCATACCTTTATCTTTTTTAATAGGAAAAGGCTTCTTTACTTATTCTTAAATTGGTGTTAGACTAGACATAGATGATGTTCTAACATTTCTAAATTTTTCTAATTTTATAAAACTTTAAAATTTCTTTTTTTTATTTACATTTGATTTTTTTTTAATTTCCTCATCAGAATGTTTAATTAAATGTTATGACTTTTTAAATCCATCTGATAATTCTATACTATGATTATCCTTACTTTCATCAATCTTCATTTCATAATCATCATCAGCTATCCATTATCCTCTTCTTCTTAATTATGCCTTTTCTTTCTCTTTTTCAACTATCTTTTTAATATCCTCCATTTCCTCTTCATAATCATCTACATCTGAACTATATTCTATATCTTCATCACTTGAATTTTAAGTAAATGTAATATTTTAGAAGTACTTTTTAATAGCAACTGCATTAAACTAAACCTCTCTTATGTGAGACAAAGCTTTAAACTATTATTTAACTACTCTTCTTTAATAGATTGAATCTCTTTAATTTTATAAATGGTAAGTCTCTAAAATAATTGGCATTTTTTCAGGTATATACAGAGTCTTTTTACAATTAATAGCTAAATGTTTCTTACTTTCACAAATATAACATTTTAATTAATATTTAACATAATTATTATTAAATAGAACTTGATGTCTGATTTCAAAGAATTTCTATTTTTCTATTGAATATTTCTCTATTCTTTTTAAAAATTGAATTCTAGATAATTTATATATAACTGAATATGTTAAACAACGAGCTGAAGCAGTTCTCTTATAACCAGTAATAAATGCTACAATTCCAAATATTCCTTATTTCATAATATGTAATTTTATTGGCTTTTCACTATCTAAATATATTTCTACAGAACCCTTGGTTAAAAAAAAGACTGGAAAATCATCTATTTCTTCTCTCTCTTGAAATATAACTTCTTCTTAAGAATAGTATTATTATTAAATATCTTATGCTAATTCAATTAATAGATCTTACTAGAAATAACTGAAGAATTGATTATGATTAAGCATCTTACCTAAAGTTTAATAAATTAATTCTTCTTTAAGAGCAGGAGCTAATTTTAATATCATGGCTTATTCTAATTCATGATCTCTTGCTTTTTCTGATTCCCATAGATGATAAAAGTAGGCTTCTATTCTTGCTTTTAATTTTCTATCTACATTGTGTTCTCTCATAAATCTTTCAATTGCATTAACATATTTTCTAGAATAAATAATGTTTTAAGAAATACTGAAATTTCTATTTATTTTCATTCTATTAATTAATCATTTCCCAAATTGCATTAACAGAATAAGCAAAAACAATACAAGAGATAAATTATGTCACTACAGTAACAACAACTTCCCAAGCATTTTTTGGAGTCACATCTCCATATCCAACTGATATCATAGTAGTAACTGCCCAATAAAATGAATATAAATGTAATTCAAATATATGTTCTTATAATGTAGTATATCCACCATGCTTTGTTATTAAATCACTTTCACTTAACCAAGATAC
Source organism: Paramecium primaurelia (assembly GCA_905182975.1). Lineage (NCBI taxonomy): Eukaryota > Ciliophora > Oligohymenophorea > Peniculida > Parameciidae > Paramecium > Paramecium primaurelia. Next base: position 159,460 of record CAJJDM010000153.1, read on the forward strand.
ACTGTCATTTCCTTTATTTAATTCCCTTCTTCCTACAAAAAAGAATACACATGCAAATAAATGACATAACCATGTGATAGTCAACATAACCGTTAATAATCTATATTTTGCCAATTTTGAAGGTTCTAATTGTAAATATTCTTATATCATGTTACTAGTTTTAAAGACTTCATAAATCTTAAGAATAAATAAAAATATTTCAATCCCAAATTACTGATTTTTTTAATGAAGAAATATTCTAAATTCTATTAAACAGAATAAAGGTATCAAATCTAAAATTAGATATGTTTTGATATAATTTATAGCTATTTGTTTTCTACCACTTACTAAATATCCTTATTTATAATAAGCAATATTGAAAGTTAGAGCAATATCAATGACAAATATAGCAATTGCAAAATTAAGGGCAAATGTTTCAAAAAATTAATAATCAATTGATTTATTTTTTTATATAAGGGGTTAATAAGCAAAAATGAAAGGAATTTAAAAGAAAAATAGAATCACTAAAATACTATTTAACACCTACCAAAATATGTAAAATTAAGAATCTGGTTCAAGAACTTTAACTTTATGAATGTACTTTTAGACATCTTTTAGAAATCCATCCTTCTCAGTCTCATATACATAATCATTAAATAATTCTTTTTATCTAAGATCAATGATCTCAGCCATTGTTACCTTATTGGAGGATTTCTTACCTCCAAAGCATCTTTAAAATATATTTGGTTGTTATCTCTTCATTTCTATTGTATTTCTGTATATAATGGTTTGATTAGCTATTGTAGGAATGACCTTGGGTCTAGAGTATTGATCATCATCGATCATGGATTGATACAAGAAGTCATCATCGTTTACAATTTACTCCATAAGGATTTCACTATAGGTTCGATCTGCAATTTCTGTTTGATTTTTGATTTAAAGAGGCTATGGAAAGTTTGAACCAGAATCCTAGTCACTCATTAATAAATTTATAAAAATATAAGGAATGGGTCCAACTTAAGGTAAAGAGGTATAGAATTATAAATGATTCAGTTATCTCCATAAATGAGAGAGAGAGTATTAAAGTTATTTGCAAGATTTGATGTAGATGGATCAAAGTCGATTGAGAAGTCAGAAACAATAAAATATTGGTATATATATAAATGTCAATGGTAATGAAGGAAGAGTAATTTTGCAAAATTGAATACAGAGGAATTATTTAAGTCAGTAGATACTGATAATAGTGGTACAATATCAGAAGAAGAGTGGTTAAACTTTTGGACATAAGTATTACGTAGTGGACATACAGAAGAAGAAATAGCAGATGAAGTAAGTTATGTCTAAATATCTGCATTATAGTTAGAAAGTATTGAATCTGGATCTTCATGGGTAAAATTCGAGAATTTGGAAAACAAGAAGGGTTGATATTGATCATCAATATATAAATATAAAAATATTATATAATTATATGTTATAATTTAGAAGAACTATTTTTGATTAAAATGAAGACACAGTCATGTGGAAATCAGATAATTAACCTCCTCCACTTCCTTTATAATAACAAGGTACAATTCAATTGTGCTTTATCCAGGAAATGTATTGATGAAATCATATGACAAATATATTACAGTCTATTTAGAAATATGTCCTGAGAGATTATATAAAAGACTTTCATCAAACCAACTTGTATATTGTACATTGGATAAATGCAGGTTGAAAAAATTTTCATTTTATGATTAAGTATTACCCCATCATAAATATGGCATAACACTCTAATTAAGAGATTAATAAGAGACCTTCCTTATAGACTCACCAGATGAATTTAGAAAATGGTTTCTTTTATTTAAAAGATATTGCGTTTTGGATAAATTCAAATAAAAATTTAAAGTTCTCAATAAATCAAAGATGGAAGATCCTTTATTTGGATAATGTTATTATAATTGCATTCATAGCAATAATTATAAATTAGTTAAAATAATTGATAAGGCAAATATAACTAATTATTAATTGTAATGTTTAAGTAAAGAGATTAGTAGTCTTCGTAAATTGAAGTAATATTTAAATAACTTAGTTCTCCTTTGATAATATTCTTTAATGAACTTTATGAAGATGATTCAAATATTTATATTGTATACAATCATTATTAGGGTTTGGATATGAGGAATTGGATAAAAGAGAATTCTCAAAATTTGGAAGAGAGATTAGTAGCTTAAATCATGTTTAATCTTTTAACTGCAATATCTCATATGCATTCTAGAGGAGTGTTTCATAGAGATATCAAATTGGATAGTATTTTAATTTAAAGTTAATTACCCTCTGTATTATTGACAAATTTCTGTTATTCAGAAACTTATATCCCTTAAACTACATATAAGAAGTGTGGAACTCCAGGATTTATAGCCCCTGAAATCTTCAAAACAAAACTATACACTCCTAAAGCAGATATGTTTAGTTTAGGCTGTTTATTTTATGTTCTTTATTTTGGTAAAATCCCTTTTAGTGGATCTACATAAGAAGAGATATTATAGAAGAATGAAGCTGCAGTTATTGATTATCAAATTTAGTATTTTCTTATAGTTAAAAAAGGAAGTAACTTTGTAGGAAAGTGTCTTCTTCAGGGATAAATTTATTGAAAGCTCTTTTGATTTCTGATCCAGAATAGAGATTATCTGCTTAATAAGCTCTTCAACATCATTGGTTTATTAAGATGGGTACTAAACAATAAGCAAAGTTCCACAAAAATATTATAAAAGGGAAATCTCTGTCAACAATAATAGAGAATTCTGTTGATATTACTCATAGGTAGAATAAGATTTTAATTATGTAGTATTTAATGTTAGATTCCATCAAGTACATTTATTGAGGATAAGGTGGATAAGGAGTTCACAGCAGATAATTTGAAAGATAGATTGCAGAAATTTAATTCAATTTAGTTAAAACCTTCAAAACATAGACACTAGTATTATTAATGAATATATATATTAAAATAGAATTATGAATTGATTTATTTATACTTATATTTGTTATATTTAAATCATGTTGTTTTATTGAATACTATTTAATCTCTATGTTTTTCAACATGATCAAGTAATTCTTCTAAATCAGCTCCACTTACTTCCATATCCTGAGCTATATTTTTAAGATGAACTTTAAATTTATCAAATTACTAATTTGTTATATTCAAGCCTTTATGAACTTCTATTAGATCTCTAATGATTTGAAATATTATACATACTTGCCAGTGTATTAAGTATTCTTGTCACCCATCATTTGAGAAAAGAATCTCTTCTATTGATATCTAACACGACTCATATCAGCTTTCAAAAACTTATCCCTTAACAATTTATCAAACAAAACTTTGTAATAGAATTAATCAATTAATTCAGATACTTGTTGATCACCTCCAAATCTTTCGTATAGTGATTTCTTATTGTCCATTTCTTTAAAATCTTTTTATTTATTTTATATATATATATATATTTATACTAATATTAAATATTATATAATTTAAAATGTCTTTAGGTGTTCCTCTTAAAATTATGCATGAAGCAGTTCATCATATAGTAACAGTTGAACTTAAAACAGGTGAGATGTTTACTGGATATATGGCAGAAGCAGAAGTAACTTTAAATATGATTAATAGGATACAATGAATGTCAGATTGGATGAAGTATAAATGGTTACTAGAGATGGAAGACCTATGTCATTGGAATAAGTTTATTTGAGAGGCAGTTAGATTAGATTTGTTGTGATTCCAGATGTGTTTAAATATGCACCTATGTTTAAGAAGATTAGAGCCAATGCTAAAAGCAAGAATATGTAATAAATAAGAGAGAAGGCAAGATAAGTTAGAGGTATGAAATTATCATTATTTAATAATAGAGGAATTGGTACCACGTATTAAGTAAGGTTTGGAATAGTAGAAGAAATGATAAATAAATATTTTATTGTAATTCTAAATTTAAATAATAAATTTTTTATGCCAAATTCATTAAAGTACTTAGCTATTTATCGTCATGAAACTGAAAAATTGATTGCTTCATATTTAATTGAAGCTGGAAGTGAGGAACCATTAAAAAGTGAGTCTTCAAAAGTTTGTTTTGAGTTAAAGAGAAATTAACTTAGAATAGATGAAAGATAAAAAATTGATTCTACAAATGGTAGTTGGTTTTGTAAAATTGATGATAAAGGTCTTTTCTATTTAGTTTTGGGAAGTATGTGTATTAATAATTATTTTAGTTTCTACTTATCCTGAAAGACATGCTTATACTTTGATTCAGGAAATTTAAAATGAATTCAACAGATTGGGTAATGATTTATTAAAAGATGATGCCAGTCTTAAATTACATATTAAGAAACCTCTCAAAGATTTGGGATTGAAGTATAACGATTTGGTTTCTTTGGACAAAATCTATTAAGCATAATAAAATGTTTCCATATGATTTTATTCTATAATTAGGTAGATTAAACTAAAATCGTGATGGAAGACAATATTAAACAAATGATTAATAATGGACAGTAATTAGATGTACTTTCAATTAAGGCAGAAGATCTAAATAAGAATGCTAAGTCTTTCGCTAAGAATTCTGCTGAATTAGTAAGATTTTTCAAATAAAAATTAGGCTTCTATTATGTATTGGAGAAATATGAAATTAAAGATAATAATTGGATTAATAATATTAGCAGGACTTTTATATATTATTGTACCAATAATAATAAAAGTAAGTGCATCAAATTGATTTATTGCAAATTATGTAATTCGTTTTTAATATTATATATATATATAAATATGCGTGCATCTCATATTTTATTGCTCATTGTAGCTATCAAAGCAGTCAAATTTTTAGACGAACCCACAGTATTATTAGAGGATGATGAAAAACCATACATGTAATTCACAACCTTTGCCTAATAATCATCATTGTTTACAGAAGAAGAATTGGCTAGAAACTCAGAGCCTGCTAAACAATATGCATCTGGATTCAATTATGAAGATGAAAATTAATCATCTTTAAATAATGCTGATTAATCTTAAGTCTTTTTAGCTGCTTAATATGAAAAAGATTTACCAGCTACTGGAGATTGTGTTGTACTTTACTCTGCATGCGATTTCAAAGGCACATCAGGAAAAGTATGCAAAGCTGAGGATGCTATGAATTTCTAAATTCCAGTCTTTTCAATCTATGTTCCAATTGGGTAACATTATCTATTTTTATTTAGATAATAATTCACTACATTAGATTCTATTAACAATGAATAAGTAGCTTTCTTGACAAGTGAAAAATGTTTAACAGAACCATTAATTATGGCTGACACATAAAAGGATGTGTTCATTGCAAAACCATCATAATCATTGGCTGGATCTGATAATGCATCAAGTATTAATATCTATTTTAAATTATAAGGTGATGATATAACTGGACCATAACCATAATTAATATAAGAAACATAAGAATAATTTGATGCACCTTAAATAGAAGAAGATTAATAAGTTAACGTTGAATAAGTATAAGAATAAGTTTAATAAACAGAATAAGTTTAAGAATAAGTATAAGAATAAGTTTAAGAATAAGAATAAGTTTAATAAACAGAATAAGTATAAGAATAAGTTTAAGAATAATAATAATAAGTAGAAGCTGAAGTTTAATAATAAGAATAATAATCATAAGAATAATCATAAGAATAATAATAATAAGAATAATAATAAGATTAATAATCTGAAACTCCTTAAATTCAATAAAATGATACATAAAGTTAAGAATAATAAGCTTCTGTAGATGATGTGCCTTAAACTGCTGAAGCACTTGTTGGACAAACTTAATGAGACCGATTATAGAACAAATATAAATTTAATATATAATAATTATTTTCTAACTTTAATATTAATGAGTAATGACATTAAGAAACAAATGAATGATTTTCGTATGGCTCATTTTTCAGTTGGATTTGATAAATGTATAATCAATTACATTTGATATTAGCTTCTGGTAGTACAAATTATTTAGATGATTACACTGCCAAAAAACCGGATAAAGAATTACCAACTACTGAAGAAGCTAAACATTTTGAAGCATACATAGCAAATCCTCGAAAAGCTCATTTTGAATTAGGAGAAGACAATGTTAATTATTAATCTATTGCAAAATTATCATTTAATCCAAAATAATCAGAAAAAGCACAACTGTCTGAAGAAACTTAAAAAGATTTACGTAATCATCATTTTAAATTGGGATTTCACAGTGTGCCTAGTGAAACTGAATATTCATAATATAAGAATTAACCATTAGATATTCATTAAAAACAATAAGTAAATATTCGTAAACATCATCATGATTTTGGAGATTTAAAAACTTATTTTACAACTACATATCAAGATACAAATAAAGAATATAAAGTTGAAAAAGAAGAATATCATGCAACTGATATTCGTAAGACTAATATCAATATAGGAAATGTATTATATATCAATCATTATAGAATCAAATAGATTACACTACACATTACACTCGATATCATGATGGTTAATAGAATCCAAAAACTAATGGAAAAGGAAATTTAGAGAAATTTTTAAAAGAATCACATCTTGTTTTGGGTGAAGATCCTACTGTCAAAAGTTCATAAAATAAAGATGCTTTCTAAGGATAATAAAATAAAGAAGTCATAAGAGTTAATAAAGATGTTTTATTAGATTTAAGAACAGCACATTTTGATTTTGCTTATCAAAAATCTGATATGCCATAAACAACCAAATAATCAATGTTTTAAAAAACTGCCATTGCTGTATCATAACCAAATTTACCAACCTGTTCATTGACTATAGGTACTCATGGATTCTTAAATGATCGATATTATCAAACAAGTTATAATACTAACTATCCAAATCCAAATACTTAGAAACCTGAATTAGCTAAAGATCCTAGAATTACAGCTGTCAAATTTGGAGATGAACAAGTAGATTATAATACTGAAAATAATAGAAAGTTAAATCTATTAATATTTTAGTTATTAAATACCAGAAAAAGTAGATTAATTCAAATTAGATAAAAATCAAATTAGAGATTTAAGATAACATCATTTTTAATTGGGAACTGATCCTATTGAATACCCATAAAAAATTAGTCAAATTACACCACATCCTAATACTTTGTCTGAAGATCAACTCAAAGACTTAAGAAGATAGCATTTTGTTTATGGAAGTTAAATAGGCACATATAATACACACAATTCATAATATGGCACCAGTTAAGGTCCTCCAAATAAGTTGGATCCATAATTATAGAAGGATTTGAGAATGCATCATTTTGAAGAAGATGGAGAAAGAGTTTTTTAAACTTCCTACAGGGCCATGTAGCCAATATAATGATTAATTATAATGTTCATTTCTAATAAATAAAAATAAATAAAAAAGGATATTATACTAGATTTATCTAGAGAAAATTACAAAATATATATCTAATTAGATACACGACCTATATTTGTAATTAAATCTAGTTCTTCTATTATGTATATTGATAATTATAATTTAAGAAATTGAAAAAATTTTGAATAAATCATTTTTTATTAATAAATATAGGAATTGAAAGTCTCATAAATTCTAATCTTTATTTGCTTAGTTGTTTCTGTTATGGTACTTTAACGGATGTTTAAGTAAATGATTATATGAAATATATATACATTAGTCTTTTATCATATATTAATTAATGGCAAGAATTTAAAAACCCAAATTTTTTATTTAAAAAAATATCTTAAAGAAATGACATCCGTTCCTTTAGTATCAGTTTTTTCAGCCGATGACTCATCTAAGGTCACAGCCAAACACATCCCACTCCCAGCTGTGTTCTAAACACCAATTAGACCAGATATTGTCTCATTTGTTCATACTAACATTGCTAAGAACAGAAGACAAGGTATTTGAATTATGATAATCTTCTATTATAGCTCATGCTGTCAACCCATAAGCTGGTATGTAACACAGTGCTGAATCCTGGGGTACTGGTAGAGCCGTAGCTCGTATTCCAAGAGTATCTGGATCAGGAACACATAGATCTGGTCAAGCTGCCTTTGGTAACTAATGTAGAAAGGGAAGAATGAGTTTACCAATCAAAGTATGGAGAAGATGGCATAGAAGAGTCAATATCAAATAAAAGAGACATGCAGCTGCTACAGCTGTTGCCGCCACAGGAATTGTTCCATTAGTTTTGGCTAGAGGACATAGAATCAGTTAAGTCCCATAAATTCCACTTGTTGTTGAAGACAAGATTGAATCATATGAAAAGACTACTGATGCTCTCAATTTCTTGAAGAGATTCGGTGCTTTTGAAGATGTTTAAAAAGTTGTTTCCACTAAAGTTGTTAGAGCTGGAATCAGTAAATAAAGAGGAAAGAAATACAGAGTTAGAAAGGGACCATTAGTTGTTTATTTCAATGAGAATGCCAAATTATTGAAAGCTTTCAGAAGTAATCATTTACATTAATAAATCCATTAGATGTTCCAGGAGTTGAAGTAGTCAATGTTACAAGATTAAATCTCCTCTAACTTGCCCCAGGAGGTTAATTAGGAAGATTTGTCATTTGGACTTAAAGTGCCTTTGCTCACCTCGATAAATTATTTGGAACATACAGATATTCATCAATTATCAAGGACGGATATTAATTGTTGAGACCACTCATCACCAATCCAGATTTGGCTAGAATCATCAATTCCAACTAAGTCTAAGAAAAGGTCTAACCAGCCAAGACAACCAAAGTTCTTCATGAAGTTTAAAAGAAAAATCCATTGAAAAACACTAAAGCTATGGATAGATTGAACCCATATGCTAAAAAATAAAGAGCTGCTGCTGCTGCTGCAATCAAAGCTAATACCAAGGGAACCAAGAAGATCAAGAAGGTATTCTTTAATTTTTATATCTTTTATAGAATAAAGCACTCAAGAAGGCTTCAAGAGCTGCATACAACAAAGTTGCTGCTTCCTTAAACGATGCTACTAAAGCTGCTGTTTAAGAGGAATAAGATATCAAAGTTAAATATTTCTCAGTTCAAAAGGGAGCTGCTTAAACAGAATGATGAGCTTAAACATATTAATTGTATAATAAAAACATATACAATATTTCCCCCATTATTATTTATAAATTAATATTATTTTATGGGTAAAAAAAAAGAGTAAAAGGAAATCTCTAATAAAGACATTAATGACATTTTTAAACCTATACAAAAACAAGATAAGCAAAAGGTGAAAAAATCTGATTAAACTTCAAATGAATAATAGAATTAGGAGCAAAAATAAACACAATAAGAAAAAACTAAAATAAAGAAAAATCAATAAGTCAAGAGATCCTAAAACTCTATGTAAGAGTAAAGCAAAAAGAAATATACAGAGGAAGGATATAAAGTATATAGTACAGAAGAATTAAAAATTGGAAAAGGAGGTAATACTAATTTATGTCCTTTCGATTGCGAATGTTGTTTTTGATCAAATATTAATTGAAAATTTTATTAAGCTATCTGTTTTTTTTCCATTATTCTTTTATTTATTTTATTAAATAATTTCTATAAATTAAAAGCTATAAAAATTCATTTGATTTTGCAAACTTATAGAATTATTGTTATTTTAATAGTTATTCCATATAATAAATTAATAAAACTTAAACAGTAAACTAACAGATTGCTTTTAAGACAAAAACGATATTGCTTGATTATTACTAATTAAAATGAAGTTCTTAATTTGTTTAGCTTTGATAGCATTTACATAAGCAGTAGTGATTAAACATGCTTCAAATCCACATGCTGCAGTATTTGCTTAGCTTGAGAACCTTGAGGATAATCCTTTAGGAAAAAAGATTCTTGATACAATTGCAATCCAGATGAGAAATCAATCTCCATTATCTGATATTGCTAAAATGCTTTAAGATTTAAGAGAGAATTTGGTTCTTTAATAATAAGATGCTGAATTAGTTCATGTTGCTTAAGAGGCTGATTGTGAAGCTGAAATCTATGGATACAATAGAAGAATTGAATTTGCATCCAATGAAATCACTGAGGCTACTATGGATATTAATAAATATACTTCTGAGATTGAACTTTTATAATAAGAAATTGAGAATCAAGTAATTTAATTAAGAATTCTTAATGAATAAGAAGAATAGTTGAGAGAACAAAGAGCTGAAGATCATGCTGCTTATTAAGAAAGAGAAATTTAAACACCTAAAGTAGTTGAAGCTCTTGATGTTATAGCTGCAAAATTGAGTGCCATTTAACCTGAAGCTGATGCTGAAGTTGTACTTGCTGAATTAGAAAGAGTAGGTGGAGAGAATCCAATTCTTGCTCTTGTTTAATTGGCTTCAACATTTTCAGCAGAAAAATTATAAAGCGTTTAAGCTAAAATTGGAGAATTGAGAGCTTCTTTAGAATAAGCCTTAATTGATGACAGAGAATAAGAAATTCAATCATAACTCAATTTTGAAGCTTAAATATATTCAATTGAAGAATAGAGAGAGGCTATTCAATCTGCTAAGGCTGAAGCAGAAACTAAGATTGTATAGGTTGAACATATGTTGGCTGCTGCTAAAAAGAGAAAGTATGATGCAGGAAGAGAATTAGAATCTGCTACTAATGGTAAGAAAATGAAAGAAGCTCAATGTGATAATTGGAGAAGTTTATATGCTAGAGATACTGAATAAAGAACTACTGAAATTAGTATTATCAGATAAGTTGAATCAATTTTGGCTACCAAATTAGAAGGTGCATCCAACTATATCAAAGGAAGAATCAACTGAGTATAAATTTTAATTTTTAAACTCTTTTTTTAAATATTAAATTTTAATAATTATTAAGCTATGTCTTTTTTGAAAAATTACATATATAAAATATAGATATATTAGTACTTTAATAAATTCCTTTTATTTTTTCATAATAATTAGGATTTAGTATTAAATTAAAATAAAGAATAAAAAAAATAAAATTGTTCTCATATTTTTTAATGGTGGATAAATTAATAGAAAAATTAATAATTTGAAAAAGGAAGAAAAAAAAAATTAAATATTTTTTATTCTTTGGTGTTTGTGCTTTGATAAATGTTGGCAATCTGATTGAATATTATAATAAATTCAAAGGAAAAAATAAATAATTTTTAATTCTTAAATAAATCCATAAAACATTATAATTTATTAACAATCATCAAATCTAAATTAGAAAAAAAATTTATATGGTTTAGAATAAAGATTCCCAATAAATAATTAGTATAATATATTTCCCATTCCCAATGTAACAACAAGTTGAACAATTCCGTAATTAGTCTCTTTAATCGACTTTTGAAGCGAGTAAACCTAAAAGACCTTATCAAAAAATTTCTCAAGAAACACGATCTCAAATTCTTCATGCCTTGACCATAGAAAAGTTGTCTTTATGTAATGTAAATAAATATTTCTATAAGAATAGGTGGCTGAAATGTTTAAAACTAAGGCCTGCACTTGTAAATCAATTTTACAAACTTATGAACAAGAAGGTAGAAGAGAGAAGAAGACAAGTAGAAGAGAAAGAGTAGAAATAGATTCACACCTTAAAATAATTGTTATAGACCCTTTAGGACGATCAAACTAAGAATACATTAATATTAAACATTCTAAAGTATATAAAATAAACTTATTAAAATATTTTAGATGTACACCGAAGAAAAAGATCTAAGTAGAAAGGAAGAAAAATAACTTAAAAGAAGATTGTAATAAGAAATCTTAAGTTAATTGGAAGAACTATAAACAGGATGTTATAATGTTTAATAGACAATATCTAAAGAGAATAATCCTGATGAAAAAGCTCCTGAAAATATTGCTCGAGGGGTCAATATGAGTTTATAATTAATTTAATAGAAGTTAAAAATGGATGGAGTTAGTCTGAGTAAGTAGGAAACAAAAAAGTTAAAGGAACTAAAAAAAAATTAGTAATAAACTAAATTGGAAGATTTGGTAAAAGTTGAAGAAGGAAAGAGCAATTAGAATTCTTATATTTAGTAAGAGAAAAAATTTGATATCCCAAAATCAAATGCTATATATGAATTAGGATAGAATTATAGTAATATTAAGCAATTTATAGAGAGTGTTAATTAAAAATCATAACTAAATCCATAAATTATTGATAAATTAAACTACTTAACAAATGAAACTATTTTCTAAATGAGTCTGAAATAAAGATTGTCAGATAAAGACTTTTAAGTATAGATTTTAAAACACAATGTTTCTAGATATTTAAAATAATTTTTTTTAAATAATTGATAATTATAAATTTACTCACTAAATATTATATATCTTATAATCATATTAAACTTATATCCAAATAAATTCATCAATTATATATTTACTATAAACTTCAATTTTATGCTAATAATTCTTTAAATGCTATTTGGACTTTTATTAAATTTTCACTGAATTCCCACAAAATATTATAATACTATTATTATAATAAATAATGAATCTTTTGAGTTTTAGATTGTTAATTTAGTATATTAGATTCTAAAATTGAATGAACAATAAACGAAATTATTCTTAGGTATATTTGAAATTGATTACTTTTTCATATTTTTTAAAATAATTAGTATGTTAATTAATTAAAACTAAATATTCTAGATACTAAAATGTAATAATTATATTAATATAAAGGAGAAATAATATATCAAAGAGAATTTAAAATTATATATTGTTAATTGTTATAAATTTTATTAATTGAAACATTAAATAACTTAAACAAAAAAATTTAGAATCACTAATCAATATTTAGAATTTGTATTTGGCATTTTGGTAGGTTTAAAACTTTGCAAATGACTAAAATCATATATCGAATTATTATTATCCTTCTTTTATTATTCTTATAATTGACTTGATTGTAAATTTCTTTGTTGTCTATTTTAAGGAATAGATGGAACATATTCACCATATTCTAAACTTTTAGAAGACTAAGTAGATTATTTTGAAGGCAAAGGTTTATTTTCAGTTGTAATAAAATCCAAAATATCATCTAAATCATTACTATCATCTTCTATAGGTTATTATGCCTAAAATTATTTTTATTTGAATTGATTTTATGGTTCTTCTTTTTGACTATAAGATTTCTATTTTTTCTCCATTTCTGGAAATTTTAATTCATCTTTAGATTTGATTTACTCTTCAAAAATGATAGGAGGTGCAATCTTTTCAATGTTATAGAAAAATGGATGAGTTAACATTTAAGTGGCAGTGATTCTTTTATTTGGATCCCATCTAATCATTTAAGTTAATAAGTTTAAGGCTTCTGTACTAGCATTTGGTATTATCTATTGTAATTAAAGAGGTTAAAATTATGCTAATGCTAATCCCATTTAAGAGACTAGTCTGCATCCTTCAGGCCATTCAGATTAAGTGAAAGTACTAAAATAAGAAGATAAGTTATAAAATTACCCAAGAGTAGAAAGGATCTTATTGAACTATTCTAATTCAGAATTACCTTGAAATAGTGGTCTATTTAAAAATAATTCAGCCATGATACAACCTAAAGCAAATATATCAACTGGACTATTGTAATTGGCTTATTTCAATAGAATCTCTGGAGCCTTGAATTGAATTAAAATAGAGTATATACCCTATACCATCTAGTAGCAATATAATCAGTATATGGTGGTCTTGATCTGATTTCTCTTGCACATCCAAGATCTATAATCTTAACAACACCATTGTTAGACACCAATAGATTTTCAGGCTTCAGATCTCGATGAAAATACCCATGTTTATGCATGTAACTGAGTCCATTGGCTACTTGGTAAATGAGGGATTTGATTTGATCTTCTGGAATGAATTTACCCTAAGCTCCATCTTATATTTGGTTACCATTTCTTTTTGCTGTATGTACATTTAATAAATGCTTTTGTCTACAAATTCAAAGACTAGACATAGAGTTTCATTATCAAGAAATACTAAATTGAATCAATTTATACATTCTTTAAGTTTGACAATATTTGGATGATTTTAAAGTTTCATTAAAGCCTTAACTTCTCTTAAGTTAGTACATTCTTCAAAATTGTGGTACTTTTATTTCATCTTTTTGATGGCTACCAAATCATGAGTTTATATGTTTTCAGCCTTAATCACAACTCCAAATGTTCCATCCCCGGTCTTTTTTAATTCTCTGAACTTTTTCATATTACCTGAAGTAATAATTTAATTATATAAATAAATATACTAATACATATATATGTATATAAAAATTGATTTAATAAATAGTACTTGAATATCAAATATAATCAAATTTCTACATTTATTATTAGTCTATTATTTAGCATAAATATTCAAATGAAGAATAATTTAGGTGACATGGTCAATATTGAGATAATTTTTAATGATTGACTGTCGCATATAGGAAGTGCAACTGATTGCAAATCAGAGGGTTTTGGTTCGATTCCATACAGTCACTATTTTTTTATTAGTCTAATATTCAAATAAAGAATAATTTAGGTGATATAGTCAATATTGAGATAATTTTCAATGATTGACTGTCGCACAAAAGGAAGTGCAACTGATCGCAAATCAGAGGGTTGTGGTTCGATTCCACATAGTCAATATTATTTTAATGATTTTTTAGTAATATATTTTATAAATATAAACTTTATTAATTGAAAAAAAACAAATATCATTTTATGTATCTTGAAAACTATTTAATTTTTTTAATACATAATAAAATTATTTAAATGTTGATGATATAATACGAATTGTAATCTTGATATGTGTAATGATATTTGATTTTATTTAATTAAATTAACATTAAAAAATCATTATGATATTTTATCTGCAGCTATTTTATCAAATAGGTCTTTTATTATGTATCTATTGTATAAAATTCATCAATTTCATAATATGGTATAATTTATTAATATGTTTTGGTTAGACACTAATTTTTAGAAAGATTAATAATTTTTTCTTAAATATTTCTAATTCTTGATGAAAGCATACACTAATAATTGAACAAATTTTATAGATGCATTAATTTATATTATAAAACTTCATCTATATACATATATGATTATTTTATATAATACTTTTTCATTTTATTAACAGTAGTTCTAATAATATATATATTGTTGAAGAATTGATTGTTTTTGATATTTTTAAGGAATAGAAAACTATTAATTAATTCTAACAGTTCCAGATAATTAAACATATTATTATTTAATTTTTAATGAAGGTTTTTAATAAACTTTATACTTAGCCTCTTCTTTAATTAAGAACTCCATCTTCATTAATTTTCTATATGAATCCAGCAGTAGAAATATATTTATTCTTCACATTAAATATATTAAATTATTTCATCCAATATCATTCAGAAACTAAAGATCGTTTTTGCTATACCCGTTTTAAATAGTTAACTAACATAGAGTCTAAATTACTTAAAAAATTAAAAATAATGAGTGAAGAGAAGAGTTTGGCTTCTGCATCCAAAACAATCACAAAGAAACCTTGTTCTTGGAAATAAATGTTTCGAAAGAAGAATTCTGAACAACAAAAGAAGAAAGAAGAATTAAGAAAGTTAGGAGAAGAAATAGCCAAAACTGAAGAGTTTCTCTAAAATGCTTGGGCTATTGTTGCTAAAATCATAAATAACAAATCTCATCTTAACTAAAAGAAATCATGATTTAACATCATTATATTGTATTGTTAAAATATCTTTACTTGTTCACAACATTTTATATTTATTTGTTATATCATTTCCTTTATATTATTTACATTAGTTATCCTTTAAGTCTTAGGATAGAACCACTAATTCATTTATAAATCTAAATGATAGTCATTAAATTAAGATAAGGTAATTCATTTTTATAATATGATTCTCAAACTTGTTTCTATTTGACGTTATATCTATATTTTCTCTAAAAGATGGTATATAATTTATATCCACTTTAATTTCTTACTTTTGTAAACTAAATAATATTCTTACATAATCTCTAAAAGGGAAAATGAGAATCCAACTATTACTTTAAATTTACAATCAAATTCTTTAAGCTAATATCAATTATATATCTAAGTTTATTTTATAATAATCGGTTGTCGAATTGGAATTTGAATAATTTAATAAATAGTTATGAAAGTTTATAGATCACCTTGTTAATCTTTTCATACTGTAAGAACTTCATAATGTAATTTCACTACTCCAGAAAGATTAGTAAAGGTTTAAGCTAATTCAGGAATTAAATGTAGTCCCTTTTAAAAAAATGAAAATCAATTCAAAAATTACTAATCTAACACTATTTCAAAGAGAAAGGATAGTACAAATTTATATGATTATATTAATGAATTAGAATAAAGTAGATATGTTATATTAGCTAAATAGAAATCAATAAATTAGAGTAAAGTTAATGTAGGAGTATAAACAATAATTATCCTGAAATTTTATAATTAGAAAAAAGAATGTTAATATTATTAAATGAAAATTGTGAATTGAAGAGTGAAGCCCTTATGAATTAGAAATTGGCATATGAAAATGAATAATTAAAATAATTGGTTTAAGAATAATAAATGAAAATCCTTGAATTTGGAGAATAATACAATTTGCTCTTTGATTCTCATTAAAAAGTATGTGAAGAATACAGAATATTAGAATCTAAAATCTAAACATATGAATTAACAATGTCAATAAGAAAACATTCAAGTTTTAGTGAATATTTCAAGACTTCTGAATGAGAATTTAATTCATTTGTTTTTAATCTTATTAGTATATAAATTAATAATTTGATTGAATTCTTCATTATATTGTAATTAATAAAGTCAAAATTTGACAATATAATTTTATTTAATGAATAAATATTGCAATAATAGTAATAATATATATTAACATTGATTAGATCCTACTGGAGAATGGAGTAGATTAATTCAATAATAAAATTCTTAGTCTGATTAATAATAATAATTACTTAAATATGAGGATTACCAACGTAAATTATAATATAGGTAACTTAATATAGAAATCACATATATAGACAAGAACTACAAACTGCTATGTAAGAAAGAAAAAAAAAGAATTCTGAATCCTTTGATACTTATTAATATACTGATTAAGTTTAATAAAGTTTATAAAGACAAGATATAGAATAATTCTAAAAATTGCAATCATTAAAATAAAAGGAGACAGAATTTGCTAAATATAGTTTGGAATAATAAGAAATTAAGAAGATATTATAAAAATAATAGAATTTAAATGAAAAATAATAGATTAGTGAATAAATGATTAGAAATTAATAAATTTTTAAAGAAGAACTTATAGAGAAATAAAATAAAAAAAATAAAGTTATTTATGAGTTAAATTAATCTTATAAAGATATGGAAGATAAAAAAAAATATGAATTAATTAAAATAAAATTATTAGAAAAGTAAAGTATGTAAGAAGAACTAAATAAATTATAATAGGATGAAGAATAAAGAAGAAATGTATATTAGTTTACTATTCATATTAGTTCTTGAATAAATTAAAAAATAATTATCATCAAAATGAAGGATTATTAGAGAGATATAATTAAATCTATATATAAAAAGAAAGAGAAAAAAGTGATATAGAAAATAAAATTATAAAAGAAGCTGCTGAATAAAAGAAATAATAGGATGAATAAAGATAAATTATAGAAAGAGCTATAAGATAAAAGAAGAATTAAGAAACCTATAATTCTATTTTGGAATAAATAGAATAAAAGCGATAATCAAAAGAGAGAGAATAATAATAGAAATCATAAGAATTGGATTATTATGGAGTTGTGAATGAATAATATAAAAGAAAAGATTAAGATGATCTTTATAGAAAGATAGAGAAATAAAAATAATATAGATAAGATTTAATAATGTAAATAGAAGAATAATAAACTAAGAAAAAAAGGGATTAATCAATGAGTGCTATTGAAATGAAAATTAATTAAAATTATTATAATAATGAAGCATTAAATGTTGGAATTGTTCCAGGAATATTTGTTGATCACAATAGACTTAAATAACAGTAAGTTATTAATATAATTTAGAAAATATTTTGATAGTAATTAAAGTAAAAGATAAAATAGTTAATTTTAACGATAGAGAAACTTAAGTGCTTATTTTGCTTCAAATTAAATCAATTGATAATTATTAAATAATTAGATATATTATTTAATATATTTTACTATTTATAAATGTTTTATATTAATTATCAAATACTAAAAGATGTCTGAAAAATAATAAGAATTTGATTATAATATAAGAATTCTATTGGTTGGTGAAATTGGAATTGGTAAGACTACTCTTCTAATTAAATATACAGAATAAAAATTTTAATTAAATCAATTAACAACTATTGGTATAGATTATAAGTCCAAGCTCATTGATTATTAGGGAAAAAGGATTAAAATTTAACTTTGGGATACTGCAGGTTAAGAGAGATTTAGAACAATTAGTAAAAATTACTATAGAGGAGCTCATGCTATTTTTTTCATTTATGATATCACTAATATAGTTTCATTTAAGAGAATTGAATAATGGATTAATGATGTTGAGTAGAATCTACCTTCTGATAAAATCAAAGTTCTAATTGGCAATAAATGTGATTTAAATAATAATAGATAAGTTTGTTATGATGATGGTAAAAAATTCGCAGCATAGTAAGGACTTGAATTCTTTGAATCATCAGCATTAGAAAACCATAATATAGAAGGGCCTATAAATTATGTTATTGAACATTTTATTAAGCAGAAGTAATCAGAATAATAACAAAAAGTTGAAAAAAATCTTGTCTTGTCCAATTAGATAGTACCTAATTAGTAGAACAATTAAATTCAACTATGTTAATGCTGATTTTATGATAAATTTATCTTTATTTTATAAAGATTATTCAAATTTATATTAAAGTTATTATTTAGGATCTTTTATATAAAAAAATATTATTTTGAATAGATTTAATTAATTTAAAATATAATATTTAGATTCTGTAATATATTAGTAATATTGGATGTATCAATGTTTCATACTGAATTATAACAACTATACATTACTATAAGATTTTAATTATACAATTTATTAATGTATATTTCATTATTAAAATACTATTATATAATAATAATAATAAATCTTAAGAATACTAATTTGATATTTAAAAATAATATAAGCTTAATAATTATTTATACTTTACAAAAAAATGAATATCATTTTTTATATACAAAATTATAAGAAATTTATTAGAATTTCCAATATTTATTAATATGTAATGTCATTTGTTTAATTAAAAAAAATGAATTGAATAATATGAATAATATAAATGCTTTATTAAATGCCACTTCAGATTTTATATCAAAATATATATAAATTTTTTAATAATTGTTTTAAAGTTTATGAGTTCTTTCAATATACTAAACAATAAATTTATGCAATCAGCAATGGAGAGAAAATCACAAAGATCTATTTAACTCAGTTAAAAAAATCTTGATGGATCTACTAAATCAATTTCTTATGAAATATGGGATAGGAATGATGGTTTAGATTCTCCAATGACTCCTTCAATCATACTTCCACATACTTATTAACCAAAATTTATAAATTAAGTAAGAAATCAAATTAAAAGACCTTGAAAAACATATTGACATGACTTTTTTAACATGACAATATAATCTATAATCATTAAATATGTTATAATTGTATTCAAAGAATTCATTAAATTATAAATAAAGAATAGAATATCTTCACTTCCTTGTTTTGTAATAAAAAAAGGAAATTAAATATTCAAGAAATCCTTTTTAATTATTATATATGAATTATACTATCTTCAATAATTATAATAGTTTTTTGTGATTAAATGTTTAGTTAATATATTGTTTGATTATTTATATATATATATAATTATAGAAAATAAAGTAAAATGGGAAATGATGCTAAATCAAAATTTACAAATTAAGAATTCGATGAAGATTGGGAGATTATAGAAGCTCCTATACCAAAGAAAATCTTAAATTTAAGATAATCAACTTTAAATAAATCAATTTTTACAGTGATAGATTATTAGTAGTAACCAGAGAATAAATAGTAAAAAGGAAAAGCTTTGTTTTCTGGAAATCATCCTGAAAAATAAACAAAAAAATATTATATTTCAAAGCGAATATAAGAACTTTAACATTAAATAGGAGGTGAAACACTTTTTGGTGTAAAAAGAGGACATGGACCAATTTAATTAGGAGAGGAACATTAATAATCAGTATAAGATTATTTATTTTAATAGTTACATCTTGAAGATAGACCTAAATTTCCTAGAAAACATACTAGAGCTCCTGTGAATGTAATGAATCTTCAATTAGATTGATTTAAAATCATATTATTACTATAGATAATATTAATAAATAAATTATCATTATAAATAATTTAAATTCTATAGAGTTAAAAGTTCATTAGAATAAATTAATTATAAAAACAAAAATGATCATAAATCAATACATAAAGTTGCTTCCTGAATATCTCATAATCTATCTTTATTAACTAAATGAATCTAAATAAATAAGTAAATTTAATACTTTTTTATATTCCTGAATTAACAAAGGAAATAGAATCAATACGTCCTCTATCAGGTTTAGATGTGTTTTTAACAATAAATCTTGTAGCTGATTGTGATGAAGACTTTTAGATATATCTTGTAGGTGTTTAGCTTAATTATTCTTCCTTTTTCTTTTATTTTCCAATTTATATCAACCATTATCTATACATCCAATCATCTGTTTAACAACACTTATCAACCATAATTGGTTATTATTATTCTCTAATTGGTTCAATTTAACGTAATTTAACAGGAATTCTATAATTGATATTTTTAGGTTTTAAACTACTTGATGGAAGTTTATTATCCTATTGTTATTGATAGTTTTTAGATGGTGATTCCTATAATATACTATTTTTTTAATTAACTAAAGTTTATTTAGTAATAATTTATTTCTTTTTAGAATCTAATTATTTTAGAAAGTTCTTCTATTTTAAGGAATAAGTTTTAGGTTAGAATAATTATACAATTTCATCATCAGATAATTCAGCTTCAGATTAACTAGTATCAGATCCTTAATCTTAATCATCTGTTTAAGGCATCTTTCCTAATTCTTCCAAAATTTATTATTAAATATCTGGGATATTGGTTTAATTTGTGAATTCTTTTGAAGTATCCTTTACAATTTAAGATAAGGAATCACATATACTTACACCACAATTAATATAATCTTTAATTTAAAAATGTTTCTTTTTTTACCCATAAAAACTGCATTCATAAGTATATACCCAATTAATTTTCAATTCTCTCCAAATCTAAATTCTTGCAGTCTTATCTTTTGAACTCTCAACTTTAAATGTACAAGAAGGATAATCCATTAAAGGATTCATTTTTGCCATAAGTAAAGCGAAAACTCTTTCTATAGTCTTAACCTAAGATGAGTAAGCACATCCATAAACAAATGATGATTCCTTTCTAGAATGTCCATGTAAATCAATCACTAATATAATTTACCTTTCTTTACTAAATCCTTTAATATATTTCTTTGTATAATATACAGTAGGATGAAGATATTTATTTGGTTTTTTCCATCTTCTATTGAAATCACTACCTTCTAAACCACATCTATAATTCCCATTTACAACTCCATCGCTATTCATCATTGGAAATATTTTAAAGATACAATTTTATCTTAAATACTCTGCTTATGGATTATTAGAAGTCAAATACTCTATAATACCTTACATTACATATGATCCTTAAGGTTCTCCAGGATGTTATCTTGCCATAAAGACTACTCCTTTTCTATATGCTCTACGTTACATTGAATTAGAGGTTATAGTTAATACTTCACATGTGTTTCCACCTAAGGTTGTACATAATGATTTTCTGGACATATATTAATTCTTTTCAGGATTATCTAGAATAGAATTCAAAAATTCTAATAAATTAGTGTATGTATAGGGATATGAATGAGCAAAATAAACCTTATCATTATTATGTTTGAAAGTGTAACTGAATTACAATTAATAATATTTAGCTCTTATTGTTTAAGGATATTCTTTAAGGAAGGGACTCTTAAAATAATTAATGTTGAATCCACCTCTAAACCATTCTTATTTATTGATTTCATTCTCTTTGATTGAATAAATGGCTGGTTGCAATCCTTCATTAAATAAACTGCTGCTTTTAAGCTAATACTATTACTTTATAATACATGATTAAGTAAATTAAATTATATAGTTTAACCTGCTTTTACTCCAGTTACACTAAAAAAAAACCATTATGTATTTCCTCTAGTATTAATATCATTTTAGAGTATTAGATCATATACATCATTAGCTCTTTTGAAAGCACAAAACAAATTACCAGATTCAAAATTTGAATCAAATTTCAATTAATCTGTTTGACAAGGTATTAGTTTCTAATCAAATAGGGGATCTCCTCGAAAATATACTCGTGGATATTATCTATTAATTGTAATGCTAAATGAACTTCTTGAAATTAACAAATAGAGTAGAAAAATAAGTTCTATCATTTGGACTTCGTTTGGATAGATCAATTTGATCAAATCGTTTGTATATCAAGTTTTATTTATTCTATTCAAAATATTCAAGTAACGTTCTCTCTTCCTACTACGTAATTTCGACTTAATTTAGTGATGATGTCTATATTTCTTCATTGAATGTGGAATAAAACTGATTGAATTAAGGCAAAGGTCTTGACTTTTCGAAAAATAAATTCTCACTTTAAGGGATATAAGGATTTCACATCAATATCAATGGTCAATTTCCGTGGCATTAATTCATTAGCTGGATATAATTTTGTAAGAGTCTCATAAACCTTAGCATCATCTTCACTTGAACTATCGTTATTAATATTTTTGGAATTCATATTATTATAAAAAAAAATGAAAAATATTACACAACCTTTATCAAAAATACATATATATTCTTTTCCATTAATTGTTAATATTAATAGAAAAGAATATTTATCATTATTTATACTCATAGTAAATAATTCATAATAATGATAATAAAATTTGTTTCATTATTTAAGTTTAGATATTGATTTCCGATAAGATCTATTTTATAGTACTGCATTTTCATATTCCATAGCCAATTCTGCATATTATATACTTATTTTTGCTGTCAATTATTCAGCATAATCTTATTCTTACTAAGCATGAATAGAATCTTATTTAAACTATTCAATAGATGTTTCCAATTCTCTAATTTTTATAGTATGACTCAACTTTAAATTTCCTAATTCATTTTATAAATCTAATATTTCTTTCCTCAATAATCTATCCTTTTCATTCAAAGAATTTATTTCTTATTATAAATGTATAGTATCATCTTAAATTTAGATTTATTAAGGAGGATTTTTATTGTTTTTCTTATCTTTCAATTCAATAATTTATTCTTCTAATTATTTAATTTTAACTATGATATTTATTAATATATTATACTCTTTAATTATTAGATAATATTTTCCTTTTCTACTTCAATATCATTTTACTTCTTTTAAAATTGATTTGCTTATTGTTCTAATTTTTATTCTAATTTATTCATTTTAGTTGAGAATTCATTTTTTTATAATGATACAATTCTATTATTTTATTCATTAATTTAATCTAATTCACTTTAATGATCTAATTTAAGATTATTAATTTCTTAATGTAAACTTTCTACTTCTTATTCTAATTATCTTTAAACAACAGTGAAATTAAGTCTTTCATTACCTATTTCATTTTATAAATCAACTAATTCTTTTTTTAATGCTCTTTCTTTTTCATTTAATCTATTAATTTCAGCTTATAATTCTATATCTCCTTTTGATTACAATTATTCTATTTAAGCTTTTAATACTTCAATTTCAAATGTTTTATTAATATCTGAACTTGAAATAGACATTCTCTAATCAAATATAGAATGTCTATGCTAATCTTATTTGTTTACTTGATTTGTTATTTAAATCTCTTTAATTTTATTATCATATTATTCAATCATTTTATTACTTTTTTCAGTTATAATTTATAATTATTCTTCAACAAATCTTTTTCCTTCTTTTTCTTCTGCAATTTCTCTATCTTTCTTTTTTAAAACAATTTCCATCTTTCTTATTTTACCAAGTTCTCCTTCATATTATTTTGTAACCTCTTATATTTTTTATTCTAATTATTTCTCTTTTTTATAGTTTTCTTATTTAATTTCATTTATTTATTTATTACTTTCTTCTCTAATTTTATGTGTATCATCTTATAATTATTTTTATAATTATGATATTTATTATTATTTCTATTAAATCAATTAATTATTATTTTCTTCTGATTATTTAATTTCATTTTTATATTTTTATTCTTACTTTTTCAATAATTATTCTTATTAACTTAATTTCTCCTCTGTTTATTCAATTTAATGTATTAATTCCTATTCTCTTCTTTAATATTATTCTTCTTAAATCATCATCATTTTTTAATACTTCTATTCTACATCATTAACAGCATCATCAATATTAGTATTATGTTCACTCAATTCTTTAATTTTATGTAAAAATTCTGATTATTAATGTTCTTTCTCTTATTTTAATTGTTCAACATAATGTTATAATTCTTATGAAACTTATCTTTCATTAACTTATTATTCTTCTAAAACCTTAATTAATCTTAAATTATCTTAATACTAAATTTATACCTATATAAATTACCTTTCTATCTTGCAACTAAAATTTTTCAATATATTAACTTAACTCTTCTTATAATTCAAAAGAATGTGTATTTTTTAATTGCAATTCCTCTTCTAAATTTTTCAATTCTTATTGATAAGTAATCTCATTAACTTAAAATTTCTAAATCAAATCAACCAATTCTTAATATGAAGGTTTATCCTAAGAAATCTCTTCAACTTATACTCTATTGAGACCTTCCTCATTTAACCTTTCAATTTCTTATTATTTTTGTTTTGTTTCTTCAATCAAAAGTAAATTCTTTTATTCTAATTCAGATATCTTTAAAATATTTAAATTATATATAATACCTTAATTTCCAATTCTCTTAATGAATTCTCTTATCTATCAATTTTTTATTAAAGTAAATTAGACTTAGCTTATTCACTTTCTATCAAAGTCTTTTATTCAGTAAGTTATTTATTTAACTTAAAAACATCAAACTTAGATTTCTTAGTCACTTCTTATAATTATTTATCTTTTTCGCTTAATTAACTTTGATATTATTTTTCTAATTCTTAAATCTTTTGATCACTATTATCACTTGTTTATTGAACTACATTCTTCAATTCATTCTCTCTCTCATCAAGACTCTATTTTAATTATTTAATTCTTTCTTCTTATTATTCCACTTATTTTGTTAAATCAGATTACTACAATAGAAATTGTCAATATATATACTTTAACATCAAACTATTGTGTAAGATCTTTAATCTCTTCTTTTAAAGAATTGATTTATTCATCTTTATTTTAACAAGCCTCTGTGTAGTATTCATATAATTTAGCAAGTTCAGGTTGATAATTCCCTTGATTTGTTTGTATTATTCCTAGAATCTATTGGAGAGAAGGAAAATCTCCTTGATATTCTTTTTTTGGTTAAAAGTCTTCATCTGTTGAACCTGAGGCTCTTCTTTTTTTCAAGGTACTTATTTCCTCTATTAATTACAAATTTTTTTTTTCAGTTTCATTAAGCTTAAATATGAATTTCATAGCTACCTTTTATTTAAGATCATTTATTTGTAATTCAAAACGATTGATTTAATCAGCATTATTTTGGGCAATGGATTTCTCATTTTCTATTTTTGCATTTAGTTCATTCTATTGCTTTTTCACTCTAAATTACTCTAATCTTAATTTTTTTTCAAGGTCACTTATCTGTTAGTCTTTCTCATTAATAGTTTTTTTTAGTAATTAAATATCATCTCCTAAATTACTCATAATATGGATTATTAATAAAAGATAATTAAATTATTTTTTAACAACCTATTTTCTATTTAAACACAAAATCAAATTTTCATAAACTAAATCTATTGATAAATCATTTTTATACATCAACTCTATTTTAAATCATATTACTTTAACATAATTTAATGAGAGTCTCTCTATTATAAATATTACCAATAAATAATTTATATCATACTTATCAAATGAATCAATCTCAAAAAAAGAAAGTTCAATTACACTTTTTTTATATACTTAAGTAAGATATATTAAAATTAAATCTAAAATTGTTTATAAATGATAATTTATAATTATTAATAAGATATATTTTTGTATTAGTAAAATTCTTTATGTTATTAGAAGGACTTACTAGAATGAGTATAAGTTTATGTATATTAAAAATATTATTAAGTAGAATCATGAAATATAACAAAAACATATTAATAAAAAATGTGTTTATTTATATTTTTAACAAATAATTGAAAAACGGGTTTTTTTTTTAATGTCTCTTCTGTGTCTGATGTGATTATATTTCATTATTAATTTTAATATGGCAAGAATCATTCCTGTATTGGCACTTATATTGGCAGTGGCTACTGCAAGAGTAACAAGAAGTGAGAGTCCAAAAGAAGTGTTAGCTTAAATCAATAAGGATTCATTTGGAAACTCAATATTGTCAGTCCTTTAACTTTAATTGGCAACAGGAGGACCAGTAGGAGAAATCTAAATTCTTTTAAACAACATTGCTTCATAACTAAATGGAGATTAAAAGAAAGCTGACAAGGTTCATGAAAGTGACACAGTTGCCTTTGAAAAGGTATTGAAAAATAATATAAATTTTTTAATAGATCATTGCTGATTTAGAATAAGAGATTGCTTATCATTAAAGCTAAATTGTTGCTCTTTCTAATTTGAGAGATTCAACAACTGAGGCATTAGGAGAAGCTGAAGCTGAAGTCAGAGTTGTCACATCTGATATTGCCAACAATGAAAAGAGCTTTGCTGATGAATAAGCTACAAGAAATTCATAACACGAAACATGGGTTAGAAAGGATGCTGAACATGTTGATTAAATGGATGCTATTGATGAAGCTTCAAAGATTGTTTAACATTTGTAAGCAGGTGTTGCATTTGCTCAACTCAAGAGCAGATTTGAAAAAGTCTAAGCTAAATTAATGGAAAGCAAACATGCTCTTTTCAAAGTATAAAATATCATTCTAGACTATAGCCACTCATCAATGCTTTGACATAATTAGCCTCAAAGGTTGATAATAAGAGCATCATCAAGATTTTAGAACTTTTGGCTTAAATCAGATAATAATTGGTTGCCAGTAGAGCATCTCTCCTTGCAACAGAAGAGAGATAAGCTGCTAATTGGGAAGTTTAAAGTGGTCACTTATAAGAAGAACACAAGAGATTAGTTGAGAGAAAAGCTTTCTTAGAAAACTCAATTGTTCAATTCAAAGTAACCATCTAAGAGGCCGTTGAAGATTTAGAAGATTAAACTGTAATGATTAAGATTAATTTTTATTAGTTATTCCTTGAAGATGCTGAAGATTCATTGGCTATCTAAGAAAGATGGGCTGCAGAATAAGAAGCTTAATATGAAGCCTAAACTTTTGAAAGAGAATAATAATTGGAAGTTGTTGAAAGATTATAAGAAGTCCTTACTTAGAAAGTTAGTGCTGCCTCTGAATTCCTTTAAATCAGAGAAGAGGTCTTTTGATTAATGAATTATCAAAAATATTAATATCAATATATAATAATTCATTTTAGAGTAAAATTATCTGTTAATAATTTAAATTAAAATAAATGGAGAACATATAAGTAGTAGTTCGAATAAGACCTTCAAATGGTGCTGAAAAAGATAACAATGATTTGGAAATCTGGTCTGTTTAAAATTAAGACACAATAACTATATCAAATGATAGATTTAATGATTTAGTAAGAATGAGAAAATTTGTACCAGGATAGAGAGTGGAATTTACATTTAGTATAGTTTTTATAATTAATTATGAATAGACTAATGTTTTGATTCCAAACACACCACAAAATTTATTTACTAATAATAAATATAGAGAATTACATTATCATCTTTATAAGGAATAAATGGCACAGTATTTATGTATGGTTAGACTGGAAGTGGTAAAACATATACTATGATGGGTTATGATTAAGAAGAAGGAATTCTTAAATAAGGATTAAAAGATTTATTTGGTGAAATAGCAAAACAATAAGATAGATAATATTTTTTAAGATGCAGTTATGTTGAAATTTATACTGATTAAGTATATGATTTATTGGCTACTCAAGAAAGATTGAGTGAAACTTTATTAATAAATGAAGATTTCAATAAAGAATTTGTTATTAAAGGAGCAATTGAAGAAGTAGTAACTAATATTAATGAAATTATGGATATACTTCAATTTGGAGAAAGTAATAGACATTATGCTTCAACAGTCATGAATCATTGTAGCAGTCGATCTCATACTATATTTAGATTGTATGTAAGATGTGTTCCAAATTATATTGGACCTAATTCAGTAATTACAGAATCAATTTTGAATTTTGTAGATTTGGCAGGATCAGAAAAGATAAATATTCATGATTCAATGCTTAAAAAGAGAGGTACATCAGCTGGTGGAAGTGGAGGAACACAATATAAAGATAGATAAAATGAATCAAAACATATTAATAAAAGTTTATTCTTTTTAACTTAAGTAATTTCATTAAGAGCCTAAGATAAAAAGTAATAATCATAAATGATATTATTTTTAGCGATTAACATATTCCATACAGAAATTCACCATTAACAAAAATATTACGATCTTCTTTAGGTGGTAATTCTAGAACTGCCATAATACTTTGTGTTAATCCATGTTATAGTTAATTTGAATAAACATTATCTACTTTGAGATTTGGTACTAATGCTAAGAAAATAGAAAATAATGTATCTAAAAATATTGTAGGATTTGATAATGATGAAAGTCTTAATAGAGTTATAAAAGATTATGAGATTAAAATTAATGAATTATAAAAAGCTAGAGTTGATGATAAGTAATAATAAGAAATGATGTTAAAGATTATTGAAAAATTAGAAGAATAAAGAAAAATATTTAGATAATAATTTACAGCCTCTGATCATATTTAAGCTATGATTAATAAAGAACTCAATTATTAATGGACACATTTACATTATCATGGAGTTGGTGTTTTATGGGTGCCTGAAAAAGGAAATAGAGAATTAGAAGTTAAATAAGATGTAATAGATTCTTTTGGAACTATTAAAAAATATTAAGAATTATAAGAAGAATTTATTATTTTAAAATCAGAAAAATAAAGTTTGGAAAATTAAGTCACGGATTTAAAGTAGAAGTAATAAGAAACAATAATTTAAACTAAAAAGAGATATGCAAATTAAAAAGCAAAAACTAGAAAATATAAATAATTAAGTAAGGATTTATAAGATGAAAAAAATAAATTATAAAAAATAGCACTTTGTTATCATAATATGATAGAAATGGATGAAATGATGTTGTTGAATAATGATATTTTAGATTAAATGACTGAAAATCTATAAATTCTTATGTAGAATATATATAAAGTTAAGTTAAAGAAAGAAATCAAATTAAAAGGGGAATACTCAGAAACACTCAAATTAGTTACTTCAAAACCAATAAAGTATCCAAAATATTTATTTGATACATCTGCTATTAATGTTTTATTTTGGGATGCTACTGATAACAAAAAAAATGAAGAATAAAATAAAAGTGAAATTGAGTCTTTTTAAAGTTACTTTTAATCTCAACTCAATATGAGTACTCCATCTTATATTGAATTATAGGGAGGTAGTAGTTAATAAGTGAAAGAGCCTTTAAAACATATATGTTCTCATGAAAAGAGTAGTTAAAGTAAGATAGGGAAAGAGAATTATGAACCAATATTAAAAAGAAATTTGAGTATGGAAGTATCTGATGAATTAAATTTTCGTAGTTATTTTAGATGAATAATAATTATTAATAATTATTAATAATTAATATACTATATAAATTAAAATGAGTGATGAATTTCCTGTACCTAAACCTAAATAAAGAATGGAAAGTAATGTATTACCTGAAGAGGAATACTTAAGAAGATTAGAAATTATAATCAAAAGAGACTATTATCCTGAATTATATAAACTAGATAAAATGAAAAATGAGGATGGGTAGTATTTTTAAATAATCAGAAATTAGAAATCCAGATGAAAATATGTCATTAAGTCAATTTTTAAGTAACTATACTTCAGATGAAAATGTTACCTTAAATGAAATTATTAAAAAGGGTGATGATTAATGGTATTAGAAACATGCATGGATGTTTTAAGTTGAAGAATAACATAAATTAAAATAAGCAGCACTTTAATCTGATAAATTATAGCATATGATAGAAGGAAACAGAGAAAATAACATTCAATTAAATGAATATAAGGCTTTGAATCCATTATTTTTTAGAATGGATCCTAAAAATGAAAGGTAAGAATATAATCTATTTAGACTATAACCAGCAATCTAAGAACTCAAAGAAACAGATAATTCTTTGAATTTATAAAAAGTGGAAATATAAAATACAAGATTTTCTGATCATCATATACCTTTGGAATTTGCAATGAATTAAATAGACTAGAAACTTCAAAAGAGAAAACTTTAAGAATGTTTAAATGCATAGGGAGTAAATGTTTTCTATGGAAGTACTCCAAATTTAGTTGGAGCCTAAAGGTTTGAAGATGATGATATGCTTGGTCTCTTTTCACCTGCTCCCTAAAATATGAAAACTCCCTTGATGACTTGGGGAGAATTGGGTGAAACTCCAGTC
This sequence comes from Paramecium primaurelia, assembly GCA_905182975.1. Taxonomy (NCBI): domain Eukaryota; phylum Ciliophora; class Oligohymenophorea; order Peniculida; family Parameciidae; genus Paramecium; species Paramecium primaurelia. Next base: position 190,222 of record CAJJDM010000153.1, read on the forward strand.
TAATTAGATAGATCATATATGATTCCTCCTAGTTCTTAAAGAGATAAAGTTGGTTCAAATCTAACATAATAATTAAATGTAAAGAAAAGGAATGAATAAAAATAATAAGAAGAGTAAAAATATTAACTAAAATTTTAGATGGCTAAAAAGAAGGTTGAGTTCAATTACTCCTTATAGAGTTGGCAGTTCAATATCTTCTAGAGTTAGTTCAGAATTGATTAAGAACTTCCTTGATAGAAGAGGTTCCACCAATCATTTTACTCCTTTGGGTCCTAAGAGCAAGAATATTAAAAAGTAATAATGAAAAATATATATATATATATATGGTTTACCTTTTATAAACTAAAATTTAATTTGATTTAAATAAATATAAAATATTATTTTACAATAACATATTCAACAAATATATCTATAATCAAAGTTAATAACCTAGAATTCCAAAGTATTCTTTAATTATAAATTCTTTATCAGAATATTTTATGATTAATTAAGTAGCTACCTTACTCATGAAATCATTAAAATCTTCAATGTCAATTTAAGGTTTGAAATACAACTTCTTTAAGGAATTGATATCAGATTCATTTAAGAAATATCCAATTATATCAACAAATAAGTCAATTGCTGTAGGCGAATCAGCCAGATCATATACTTTGTCTTCATTCAAGGCCTAAATTTTTATTATTAATTTACCTTTTAAGTAGCCTTTTTGACAATTTCTTCTTTAGCTTCTATTTTACTTAACAATTCAAAAACCATTTGAGCTCTTTCAATATTTTATTTCATTAATTTATCTATATAATAAATTAATTTTATTACATGAGAGAAGAGATTCGAAAAATACTTCAAAGAATTTTTAAATAGCTTCATCTGAAACACCAATTCTTTTCAATTCTTCTAAAAGTTTAGTTTCTTATTATTATGGTTCCATATTGAAAGTTCCTTAAACAAAGATTGCCAATTCATTTTAATCAAATAATTATTATTGTTATTGAACAGATGTTGTAGTTGATGATGAACTTGAATTTTTTTCAACATAAAGCACTTATTAAGCTTAATACTTTTTGTTCTTGTTCTTACTTTGATTATAATTTTATTCAATTATTTCTTTTTCTTATTCTTATTAAATGATTTTAGCACTCTAAGCTTAATCTTATCTACTATAATGATCTTTCCAACCTTAATTTCTTCTTTCTTAAACATTTTCTATCAACATAGAAATTCTTTAAGAAAGTTTATACTTACAAATAAATATATTAAATCTATTAATATTAATTAAATTTAATACATTTCCATTATAATTTCAATAGAAAGATTTTTTTCAAGTGTTTTTTATAAGAATCCTTTTGCTTCTTCTAGATTTTTTGTTGTACCATCAAAGAAATTTTTGAGTTCTTTCCTTAAAATATCTAAATCAGTAGTGTTCTAAGTCTTGTATGATCCACCAACTAAAAATGTTTATACATATATTATTACTTTGGTCTAATAATTCAATCAAACCCTCAATGGATTCTTCACTATTTTCTGTATTTGGTTAATATTAAGATACAAAATCAGAAATTAATTCTCTTATTGCATATTCTACAGCTAAGATTGGTAGTACTTTTGATAAAAATAAGTCTCCAATAAAACGTACATCTTAAATATTTATTAATATTATATACTTCCCATAATTTTTGACTTTCTTATTAAATGATATTATTCTCTTTCTTCTGGTTTCATATGAGATAGATCTTCTTTCTTATTCTTTCTTTCATCAAATACTTATTGAACTTAATTTAATAGTTGATTTTTAAATAGAGAGATACTCTTAGCCTTACCATCCTATTTTTCTTTTTAAATAGTAAGTTAAGGTTCTTTTATTAAGAGTTAACAAAGTTTTGTATATAGTTTTCTATATTTTGGTTCTGTTTAAGACTTTTCAATGATTTTTTATGCCAAATACTCCAAATAAGGTGAATCATTTTCGTTTTTACTATTATTTAATATAAAAATAAAATTACTTTTCTATTACAAGTTTGATTATATTCTAAGAAGTCATATCAAAATTGTCTGGTGCCAATTAATTTAATCTGTATCTAATTTCCTTAAAAATAATCTCCCTTTATTCAGGTGTTTAATTTAAAGTTTAAAAGAAGTCTTCAGCTTAAGATTTCATTTTATCTTTTAATTATTTAGTTTAGATATCTTCAACAACTCTAACTATGATAATCTTTGGTTGAGTTTCAGTTGCTGATTAGATTTGTGCTCTATCAAATGGTTGTACTGTAACAGTTGGTTTATTAGAATTTCTTTATTAATTTTAATTTGGTGTCTTTGTATAAGTATTACTCTTTCCTTCTTTTCTTGGTTAATTTTTAATTTATATTTCTTTAATATTAAAGTGCTTTCTTTCCTATAATATTTTCCATTCATCTTAATTAAAATACTCATTGAAATCCTAAATGATAATTTTTTAAATTACATTGATAGCCTCTACTAGTTTCTTAAGATCTTCTTTAGAATAAGGTTTTGGTTTTTTAAGCTCTAGTAATCTTTGTTATTCTTCTTCATTTTTTTTTCTTTCATCTTCTAATTTTTTTTATTCTACTAATTTTCTTTGATCTTCATCAGCCTATATTATTAATTTAATGAAAATACTTTCTTTTCTACATTTTGATCTAAAATAAAACTTTATTGAACGGTACTTTTTAAAACTAATTTTTTTTTTGGCTTTTAAACAATTTATTGTGGCTATTATCCATTAATTTTATTATCTGTAGTTGAATTGTTTTAGATTAGATTATGATTACCATTTAAAGATAAAGAATTTATAGTATTTCCTTATTTATATATACCTGGTTGATTTTATGTATTAGGGACATATATTTAAGAGTATGGATTTTAATCATTTTATATTGTTGTTGGAATATAATTTTATCCATATTATTGACGAATTTGAGGCTCAAAAGGAGTACTCAACTTTAATTCTCTTTTAATTATAGGATTTTGAAACATATTTAAATTGTTAATGATATTTTCTTAAATTATTCAAATTTATTCTTTAATAATAATTTTTTTTTTTAGTTGTTTTATCAGAAATGATATAAGTAAGTTTAAATCAATTCAAATAATAAATTATATTGAATGCCATTAATAAACATATTAATTTTGAATTTTGTAAATGAAATATTTGTAATAAATTCAATAGTTGTTAAATAAATATTATACTATAAAATTAATTAAAGATGAATTAAAAATCACACTCTTTAATTTTATTAATTTATATTTATTAATCCATTTTTGTTTGACAAGAATTAAATATTTCTCATATTGTTGTTCATATTACAATGATCATTTTCTATATTTTCATCTTTTAATTTCATTACTTAAATGATGTAAAATTATAATGAAAACACACATATTTCAATATTGAAATTATCACTTCAAGTAATTAATATTCTTAAGTAAATAAAAGAAGTAGTTAATTCATTTAAATATAATATTGAAAATTTCAAGAATCAGAAAATAATATTCAAATATTTATAAAAACATTAAAAAAGTATTTGAATTATATTAAGATTCATAATAATCATAATAATCATAATAAACATATAAATATATTATTTAATATTAGTAGATGATTATAGACTTATTAAATGATTAACAATTATATATATAATAATATGTATTCAAAATATATTATAATTCCGACAAAATTTTTAATGCAAAAATTAAACTTAGACAATATAGAATATCTTGGATATTATTATAAAATGATGAGTACATATTTATATAGTTTAAATAGTCGTATGTTAGATGTTCAAGCATCTTAGGGATATTAGTCAAATTATATAATTTAAAGCCCAGAGAATTGAGGTACACAGGATTTTCTTCTCTACCTTGGACTCTTTGGACTTGTATTTAATGCAGGCTCTTTGGGAATATTAATAATAGTTCCTATCTTTTAAGCACTAAATTCTTTTTAGTAATTCTGAAATATCCATTAATCTATGGTTTCAACTGTTAAACTGTGCATAACTTTAGCAACAAGATAAATTATTAACACAATCGAAATTACTCCCAATAAAGTAATAGCTGCTGCTAAACCAACATTTTAAAAGCCAACTAATACTCCCAATATTGCAGCCCCAGCTATCTATAATAAAATTATAAAGATTAGTATAAGCCAACATGCTTTTTAATGCTTAGGTACCTCTTAAATTATTGATGAATGAACTTCTTCTTAAAAGTGAACCTTCATAGATATCTTATGTTAGCAAACTTCACATTTAATCTGATACATTATTATCATAAATTGCTTACATCATTTTTATAAACCTTTTCAACACCATTCTTTAAAAGAATCCAATTTTTAAAGCATTCTTCATGTACATATTTTGCTGTACCACTACACATACATGGATATATGAATCTTGATGTTTCTTCTTCCATTGAACAAATACGACATTACTCTAAAACAAGTATTTTAATTTTCATACTTCCTTTTTTTGACCTAGCCAATTAGATTGGATCCATTTCATTAACATATATATTACACCATACCATCTTCTTTCTTTCATTATCCTAATTTGTGAATTAGTAATAACAGTTACTTTCATTTTATAAGTTTTCTTTATTCCTTTTTTATAAACATCTCTTCTAGGTGAAGGATTGAGACTTTAAAGAGTTGGAGGAAGACATTCTTCAGGAATTAATTATTAAGATTGGTTTAACTTCGAGAATTTTTGAGGTGGTGATTAACCAACTGTTCTAGCATCAGAAATATTCATTTATACCTATATATTATTATTTTAAATTCTCTATACTAACTACATATGAATTTATTTATTATAATCTGCTAAAATCTTAATTTAATTTAATGATAATGGAATATTGCACATTGTATACATAATTTCCAAAATGTAAATGTGTACTCTAAATCAAGATACGACAAATCAATATCCATAATAACATCATATATAATCTTAATCCAAATTTATTTCTTCATTATTCAATCTTTTTAGATGTGTATATTTTTTAAAATGCATCTAATTATAATTTTTGTTTAAATATCTCAAATTAATATAAAATTAATAATTTTTTTCCTGATTACTAGATTAATATAGATTCTACATTTCTATCAGAAATCAATAGGAATTTTTATTATTATAATATTTATTTTGGCCTTGCATAATTAAATATCTTTAATTAACAATATCCTCAATAATAATTAATCACATTACAAATCCAAAAATTAAGTAAAAATTAAAGTCAAAATCACTAAAAATATTCAAAATATTACTTAAAAATATGTTTAAATTAAAAATGGTTGATTTAATATGTAATCATATTATATAAATATTTAAATATCCAAAAAATGTTTATACTTTTAAAACCTTAAATTGAATTTATGTCAGTTGACAATTGAATATATATTATTTAATTCATATATTATTAAAATAATAATGTAATTAAACTTTAATGATTCATAGATGCATAAAAGTCCTGATTAAGTATCTATAATTAGTTGATTAGTTAAGAAGGGAAAAATTAGATATCAAAATAAAGACAATTAAAGCAGATTTAGCTCCTGGAGTTGTCAAATATATGATGAAGACCAAGAATGATGAAAAATTACAAACTCCTTTACATAAAGTTGAATATCATCATCCTTACTCTAAACCATAACTTAGTTACTTAAGAAATTTGTAAAAGATAGACCCAGAACCTCCAGTATAATTAGATGAGATAAGAGAAGAAAAATGGAGCATTTTATCAAAAAATTGTAGGAACATTTTAGAGAAATCTAGAATTAGTTTGGGTAAACCAAATGAATCTCAATATTTAAGACAATCTTCTATTGAATTATTTACTAGTCCATAAAAATAAAAAAAAAATAATAATAAATTTTTAACTCGAAGATAATCTATAGATTAAAGAATTGAGGATATTAAATCTCCATTATAATCTCCTTTAGATTCTTCACCAAAAACAATAGGAATTAAAATTGATCCTTTTTATATTAGATTCAAAAAATACTATAAAAAAATTGGTATTCCTTAAGATGTATAGACTAATCCTCAATAGAACAAACTTCACAAAAATTCTTATTCTTAAGATAAGATGTATAAAATCAACTCTCCATAAAGATAAAATTAAAGTTTTATTTAGTTTCCATAAGTTTAATTGTCTCCATATTAGAAATCTGGAATTAAAAACAAAAAAAGTTAATAATAATATTTGTAAGATATTTTGGCTTTGTGTAATATGGCTTAACATTTTTAGGCAGAAATAAAAAAAGATGAAACTGAAAATTATAATGAATTAAATCAAAAAGTAGAATTCATCAAATCTGAATTCAATAAATATCATAATATGATAAATAATGATTAAGATTCAAATGATAATCTTGATATTAAATGATACATAATATTAACCAACATAATTATTAGATCATTCTAATTCTTACATCATGTCTTAACGTATTTACACTTCCATATTTTATTTATTTTTATCTTATAATTTGAAGATTTTTTCAATCACAGTGATTTCTGTAGATGTTGTATCCAAACCTATAAAATTTAAATTCAATATATACCACAAAATGCAGCAACATCATTAACAACAAGACCAGATGCTATGATATCACTACCTCTGTTTACAGTACCAGCACATAATGGTATTTATAATAGATTAGCTAATTCATCTAATTCTTCTACTGTTGTCAAAGGATGTACTAATCCTCCTTAATTATTAAAGCAACAATAAGTTCCAACTAATACTTATTATGCTACAGTAGTTCTAAAAACTTCAACTCCCAAAGTATCTGCAATGATTTCCTCTGTCTCTTTATCTAAATCTGAATGTATCAAAGCCACATAATCATTACAAGCCACACAATTTCCTAATGCAGATAATTTCTCTTCAACTCTTTTAACCTATAATATTAATTTACATATTTACTTTAACTTCATCTGGTAATGAATTTCTAATTTATTTTAATTCTTAGTCAGTACATGTATTTGGTACTAATAATCCATTTTTATTTCCTGTTTTTATTTAATAAATATTATATACCTGCTGTCAATCTACCGATAATTCTTGTACCTCCAATTGAACAATGAATGACTGGCATACTTAATCCAAGTTCAGATTCAAACACAGAATAGAAATTTTCACTTCCTCCAAGTGCAACAAGACAATATGCATTTGTAAGTTTAGAAAAAACTCCAATATCGTTGGAGTTTTCAAATTAACATCTATTTGCCATGAATGAGTTTTATAAAAATTCTTTATTAAATTAATAATCCAAAAATGACAACTAATTATTTCTTTTTATAATAATTTTCTTATTAAAATACTTGAATGATTAATTCAAATATACCATTCAATTCATATTATTATATCTAATAATTGATTTAAATAATTTATAAGAAAGAAATCAAAATTATACTTCAAATAAACTATAATGATCTAAAAATGAAATCATTATAATAATCTATTGATTATTTCTATTTTAAAGTAAAATATATTGGTTATAGACAATAAATTTAGTAGAGAGTTTAAATGATAAAAAATTCTATAGAAAAAAAATCAGAATAAATATTTGAAACCTCCATTTTTACTAATAATGAAAATTTTAAAATGATGTCAGATATAATTATGAAAAGTTATTAGTAAAATTGTAAGATTATTGGGTTATTAATTAATTTTTTTACTATTATATTTAAAATAGAGAATAGAAATACTCAGTATACCAGTGCTATAAATATTCCAAGATTAGTTATATTTTTTATTAATATTAATATGGTGAACTAATGCACTTAAGATAATAAAAAGAAAAGAAAGCCTTGGGTGATCTAAGTAATTTCAAAAAATTATTAGAAGGAAGACAAGCTTTTAAAAAAATTAGTCAAAAAATTCCAAAATGAAAGACTTGCATGGAAGACAATTTCTTAAAATTTAAAAAAGCATGGTTTTAATCGTGATACAAAGGCATGTAGAGAAAGATTTTCGAATCATCTTGATAAAAACTTTAATAAAGCTGATTTGACAGATAAAGAAATAGATTAACTTTTTGATTTAATTGAACTTCATGGCAATAAATGGGTATCCATATGAATATCATTATAGACACATATAGCTGAATAATTAAATAATAGAACTGATTAAGACATTAAGAATAAATTTTATGCTCATGTTAAGAAGATCATTCGTAGATTAATTAAAGCTGCTTATTAAACAACAGAAAGTATTTAATTTGATTAAAGAAGGCTCCTTAATAATTGCAAGAATATAACCTCTCTTAATTTCTAGTATATATTGTCATGATGAAGAAGATAATGATAAAATATTAAAAATTGATGAATAAATAAAGGTTCTCTTTAAATAGTTAATTCGAAACAATAAAAAGATTGAAGTTGGAGTTTAAATTGATGAATAAACAATAGGTTAAGTGAAAATAGTTATGAATTACCTTGGTGAACAAAAGTACATTTATATTATAAATTTAGTGATATTTACTTAAAAAAAAAAATTTGTAAATAGGAATAGAAAATTTTACTTAAAAAATTGTAATAAAAGAGATCACTTAAATTATAATAAGGATTAAATAGATAATCAAAAATTATCGATAAGATTTTAAATAAAAAACCTATTTTTACAACTAAGAATATCAAAATAGAAAATTTTATGGTGTTTAATACTCCTGGATAAATAGATCAAATATCTATACCTTTTTAAGAACATAAATCAATAGAAAATATGTATTAATTTTAACCATACATTAATCCTTTAATTTCTACTGCTTCCTTTATTTGGAGTCAATCTTAAAATATATTTTCAATTGATCCAATTATATCTAATGTATAGATACTCAGTATTTATAGAATTTCTTATTTGGATTTTAAGGCAATTAAAATTAGTATAGAATGTGGTCTGAAAAATATCGAGTCACTCCTGATTGATAAAACATAAATATCTATATAATTATGCTTTTTTTAATATCTATTTAGAATGTCTATCATTCTTTTATACACAAATTAAAAAAAAAGTCAATTATAAAAAAAATTGAAACGTTTATCATTCATAGCCATTTATGGACTTTTGAAAGAGTGAAAACTCTTTTCACTTGGAATGAAACTAGGATGAACAGTCAATTAATGAGGATTTTTTTTCTATGATAATCCTCTACTTGATTCAAAACTATAAGAGGATTGTCTTTCTTTTGATAAAGTAGGATGTCTTTCTTTTGAATGTGTTGTAGTATGTCTATCATTTTTAGTTAATATTTTTTCCACTTTGAAAAACTAAGGCTCTCTAGATTTAGCTTAGGCATTAGTAGTAGTAAAGTAGGATGGTTTTGGAATAATAGCCTATTAATAGAATATGATTATACTTTATTAGTGTTAGGTTTGGAATAATTTTTTAGATGTGAGAAATCAAAGTAATATTACTATTTAATTTAACTAGTAGGAGTAATGAAAGACATATTTTTAGTAATTGTATTAAGATCTTCAATTAAATCTTCAGGTAATTTATGTCTCTTTTTTATATCATCCTTTTCATTACTTTAATCATTTTTCTTAAACCATGGATAATTGAGTAATTCAATTACAGTAGGTCGTTCATCAGGATCAGTTGTTAGCATTCCATAGAGTAATGCAATAGCTTCTTTAGAGATATCATGAATGATTGTAAATTCTCCTGATTAAATTTTAGAATAAAGTTCAGCATCAGTTTCTCCTTTGAAAGGAAAGACACCTTGTAACATAGTGAATAGGACAACTCCTAAGGCCCAAACATCTGATTTATCTCCTCGATATTCTTATCTAGTAACTATTTCTGGAGCCATATAACTAGGAGTACCACAGAACATTTTGACTTTCTTATCTATAGGAAAGGAAGTGGAAAAGCCAAAATCTATTAATTTTGGTGTTTAGCCTTCTAATAAAATGTTTTCTAATTTGAGATCTCTATGAGCTATATTTTTGGAATGACAATATTAAACAGCATCAAGTATTTATTTAAATATAGTTTTAGCAGTGTCTTCATCTAGTCTACGTTCCTAATTATATTATTATATAGGTTATACTTATTATTTTCGAACAAAATGATGTAGTGAACTTCCACTCACATATTCTATAATAATATTAACATGATTATTGGATTCCAAAGTGTCAATAATCTTTACAATATTTGGATGATCCAATTTTTCAAGAATTTCTATTTCTCTACGTACTCCTTTACGACGCTATAAATAGCGTATTTTAGATTTCTCATAGATTTTTATAGCCACTTTAGTACCAGTTTCAATTTAAATAGCCACTCTAACAGAAGCATAAGCACCTTGACCAATACGACTACCAACTTTATATTGAGCTTTAAATATTTCAGTTTTATTGATATCATCATCTGGTTAATTAGTAAGAAACTTAACTCTATCACAGATATTCTGTTATTTGAAATCGAATTTAAAGTATTCAACATTATCACGTTTTTCAACTTTACAAATTTTAGATTATAAAATTTAACTGATGGCATCAAGATTTCTGAGTTGTTAATTCTTTAGGTTCATCAGTAAATCTTATTATAAAGGAGGTCTTGATTTGTATGAATATTGATTGCCTATGCATTTTTCATTCTCTTTCTGATTTAGACTATTCGCCGCTGCTCTATGCTTCATTGGAATTTAAAATAATTAACAGTCTCAATATTATTATATAATGAATAGATATACCACATTGACGATAATCGTAACTGGTTGTGTTTTCCTCCTAGTAACCCTTGTTAGTCTAGAGTAGACTCCTAGTTTCCTTACATATCGACCAAAGGAATATGATGTGACGTATAGATTTGAAGCACTCTAGTCTTATAACCCAGATTGACAATTGTGATTAAACAGTGTTCCTTGAAGTATTTATATTACTTTATATTAGGGTCTTTGCCAAGGAGGTAATTGGGCTCACATATTTACATAAACCCTATACTTGAGTAATTGTCTTAGATCGTCATCCAAATAACCTCGTCTTTCAGCAGAAGAATTGTTATAATGTACAAAGTGGGATGAAGATAAATGTTCTGCTACACCAAAATCTATGAAAATTGTTAATAGTATTAAGAAGTATCACTAAAATAAACAAACTAAAATAGTTTTTTGATAGAGAATGGTCTTAGTACTAATAAATGTCTTTCATATAAGTAAACAGTCAATTTCAACTTAAAAAATAAATGTCCAATTAGATGTGATGATTTGAGTTTCAAGAAATCAGAATTAAGAGCTAAAGATCTCTTGGAACTTACATCAACATAAGACATACAAGATCATATTATAAATAAAGGTCCTGTTGTAATGGCATTGAAATGTAATAATAATTATCTTTTATAATAATAGATGGTTCAAGTTTGAATGAATATTCAAGTGGACTTTATACTATAAAAAATGATGATTAAGATTTCGGCATAAGATTTCTTATGATTGTAGGTTGGCATACAGAAATAGATGGTAAAATAACATGGAAATCATTGAATTCTTTTGGCACTTAATATGGAGTAGATGGTAGAGTCAATGTAGGAGAGAAGAACCAATATATATTGGGATACTTTGGATTTGATGTCTGAATTAATAAATTATGAAATAATTAAATAATAAATACAAACAATAACTCTTACCCTTAAAATTAACAAATCATATCACTCCATAATTTAAGTTGAATCCATATTAAAATTCATTATCACCTATAACACTAAGAAAACCACTCTTTAGTTTACATGAAAAAGCTTCAGCTAGATCAATCAAAAAATAGTAACATCATTCTCCTCCTATTACACAGAAAAACACTTTATAGATAGAAAAATATGGTTTGGATTCTAATTTTGAATATATTCTTAAATTTGCAGTCAGAACAAGATAAGGAATTTAAATTGGGAATCCAAATAAATAGAATTAAGATTCCTTTATAATATTTCCTAACATAGCTAATAAATCATATATGCATTTTTTTTTCATTTGTGATGGTCATGGAATAAATGGACATCATATCTCAAATTTCCTTAAATAATAATTCCCAATTTATATCACTAAATTCAAGAATCAATTAGAAATCAAGTATATATATATTAAACATAACTTAAATTAGTCCTTATGCTACAATATACACAATATTTGCTTAAGTAATTAAAGCTTTAGATTAATCATCTATTGATCAATAATATTCTGGATCTACTGTTGTTGGTTTATTCATGTTACATAATAAAGTATATTAATAATTTAATAAAGATTTATTGTCCAAATTTAGGTGATTCAAGAGCAGTTATGTTATGTAGAACAAATAAATGGTTTCTTAAGAATCTATCACGAGATCATAAACCAGATTGTTAAGATGAATGTGAACGTATAATAAATCATGGTGGCAGAATTGATCCTTATAAAGATTAAAATGGTTAAGCATATGGACCATTAAGAGTATGGAATAATGCAAATGTACCAGGATTGGCTATGACAAGATCTATAGGTGATTAAGTGGCTAAAACAGTTGGAGTCATTGATAAACCAGAAATCTTCAATTTTATTCTAGAAAAAATGGATAGAGTTATCCTATTAGGATCTGATGGAGTGTTTGAATTTCTTTCTTAATAAGACATTTTAGATTCTGTTACTCCTTATGTTGATAGAATGGATGTTGAAACAGCTTGTAATCACTTATTAGAAATGGCTCATGTAAGTTGGGTACAAAGAGGAAATAAAGTGATTGATGATATTACTTTTATATTGATATTTATGTAATATTGAATGAGTTTAGTTTAAAATATATTAAATGTAATAATTTTGTTTTCCAATATCTGAAAATATACTTATACCTTCTATCATTTTTATTGCTCTTATTACTCTAATATCTATAAGATGTCTTATATAAATTTATAACTAAAGGAAATGGAATCCTATTTAAGAATTATCACCATTATTGACAATATTTCAAGGATTATCACTTTATCTATTTATACTCATAACCTTATTTGTAATATTATATGATGATAGTCAGAGTAATTTTCATACCATTAAAATTTTGATGATCTTTTAAAACTTTTTTAGAGGACTCTTTGTATATATAACAGTATTAAAATCATTAAGAGTGGCTCTAGCATTTCATGTAAATTTCAAGTCATCTTTCTTCTTAAAATATTTATGTACAAAACTACTTAGAGATTAGTTTCGTATTTTAATTATAGCAGTTTTCATAACCTCTGCATTTTGGTCAGGAATTTATTATATTGTAAAACTTTATAATAATAATGTAACTCATATTTACTAAGACTATATTAGTGATCTCATTCAATATGAAGAAATAAATATAGTAGAAGCAATTAATAATACATTAGAAGTAACATTATGCATGTTGATTATATATTGGAATTCCAAAATTTATATACCATAATTTGATACACTACAAAAATTTGTCAATAAACCATTAATTCTTTATGCTATATGGTTATACATTAATACTTTTATCAGTTATTTTATAAATGAAAAAGATTGTAAAATTTACAGTGGATCTACTAGTTTTTCACTTCCTTTAATCATAATGCTTATATCATAAATATTAAGAAGCATAGTAGAATTTTATTTAATTATATATGTACCCATATAATAAAGTACATTAATTAGATTACCATTAATACCATCTATTATTTTAGATAATTTTCAATTATTTATGAGAATTCCACTTTGTAGTACTATATTTTATAAATACTTATAAAAATTATCATAGAATAACATTATTAATTCTAAAGAGAAATGTATGGAATACTAAGATAATTTATAGGTACTTAAGGTATGGATGGTTTATTAAATGAAATTAGAAAATGGAATTGGAGATGATCATTTCACACTTTTAATGAATTTGGACAAATAATAGAATGAAACTTAATTTGATTTTAATTATTAACCATAAATATAAGTTAGATTAGAAAAGCATTTGATGTAATTGTTTGAAGAGTATAAGAATACATAATCATATTTTAAATTGAAGAAATTATTTCATTGTCTTGATAATGCTACTAAGAATTTTTATGAAATGAATATAATCTAAAATTTTTTAAACTGAATTATTAAAAAGTTAAATCAATAATTTGAATATATTAAATAAACTATTATTAAATTTAGTATAGATCTAATATAATATCATCTTTCTAATAAATAATGCTTATAACAAAAGAAAATGAAAAAAATATTGAGAATTTAATCATCTTGAGAGTCGCTTCTACAAATAAAATATATTAAATTTATAAATACTATTAATTAATATAGACAACATCAGTGTAATATTTTTTAAGTTTTATTCATATATATATAATATAACCATATCATTTTAATTAGAAATTAATTGATGATCATTTAATATAAAGTTGTTTTATTGTACATTTCAATTAACCCAGTTATTATGATTTAATAGGTAATTAATATAATAATGAAAAAAACTTAGGGAAATGGCTTTAGAGTGACTAATAGCTCATCAAAAATAAAAAAGGCAGGAGAGATATTAGCATCCTTATAGAATAGTATCAAGTGTAAGTCTTATACTCCGTAACACAGAACAATAAAATAAATGACTCACTATCCTTTAAGGACTTAAGTTAATTAAAATACAAATCCTCTTGTTTAAGCTCGAAATGTATTTAATCGTTAGACCAGTATAAATTGTTAATAAAGACCTTCATTATTATCAGTGATTACTTCAGAGAGTAACGTAAGTGCTGATGAGGAATATGAAATTTGGGATAATAATTAAGATTTGCGAATAAAGAAAATGACAATGGAAGAATCTAAACCTTCTGTTGGATAATTTTTATAATTATACAAAGCGAGATTTGGGTATGATATATAGAAAATAAAAGAGGTTTCCCAGGACAATAATAATCAATAAAAAATGAAGAAGTAATCAAAGTCGCTGTTGGATACGCTTCAAGTAATAAATAACTTTTTAAAAAATACTTCCCTAAGAAATAAATAGTATTTGAAGATGACATAGATTATTCACAACCATATAATATAGAGGATGATCATCATTTTTAGAGTTTCAATAGTTTTTTTTAAAATAAGAAGTCCAATACAATTCTTAAAATTAATTCCTCACGTATTTGAATTATATTATACTTATATATATATTTCAAACTTTGTCAATTAGACTTTATATTTGTTCTGGTGTTCTTTATGTATATCTTTTTTCTACAGTTGTAATTACAGCCAATTCAACATTTGTATTATTAATCTAAGATATAATAAAATATATATAATTACTTTTTCTTCCATAACATTTTTAAGACATAAAATAGCCAATCTTTCAGCTTACTCTAAGGTCAAATCCTACCTTAATTAATTATCTTTACTTATTTATATTATTCTTTAAGTATGCTTTGAATTCCTTCATCTGCTGCACCTATTCCTTTAGCTTAATATTCAATCATTGTTCCAGTTGGATCTATAATGATTTAATATAATACCAGTTTAATAAATTTATGGACCATGATCTGATACACCAGCAATTAATAATGCTACTCCATAAGGTCTAGACATTTTTGTTTTATTTTTGGAATCACTCTCTCCAAAATCAAGAGCCAAATCACATACAATTTATGTAAGTGCTCTTACATTAATAGGTTCACCATAATTGAATTTATGATTTTGAGATTCTACTCTTGCATGTTCAACTAAAGTTCTGGCATCAGGAATGAAACCAGAAGCAGTACATGCAATATGTGTATCAATTTCATATATCTTTTCAATACTCTTAGGCTCTAAAAGAGTTGAATTCAATTTTCTTTCTCCTGCCAATACTACTCCTTCATTTACTTTTATAGCCAAAGCACTTGCTCCTAATTTTATTGCTTATAATGCATATTCAACTTAGAATAGACGACCTTCTGGTGAAAATGTATTCACTCCTCTATCATAATCTGTTCTAATGAAATTAATACACTTATGTACTTATTTTGAAACATTAATCCCAATCTCAATTATTTATTTAATATAATTATAATCATTATATAAATATGGACTATTTGTATCATAATCTCTCACTCATATTTTGGTTAATCTTTTAAGTTATTATTATCCTTTCCAATCAAATTTTGTTATTCAATATAATTTCATATGTCTGATTCCTAAAAAATAGTTGGCATTGTATTTTCTAAATTAGAAAGCAAACGTTCTCATCCCACTTATATAGTTGAAACCAAGGCTGGCAATCTCATTTATAGATAAGCTGTTAATCTACCCTCTGAATAAATTGAAAAATTTAACCTTATTTTTAGTAAGCAAATTGCAGATAAATTATATCCCTCTTAAGATAAAAGACTCTTTTATAAAGGTACTGAATTAGATATCCCTGATGTTGAATTTGATGATGAAAATGATCAAGAGGATTCCAAATCTACTAAATAATAATGTAATTGTTTATCAAAATAAACATCAAAATCACCAAATGTTTAATCATTATAACAACCATTACAACTTCCTTCTAAATCAACTATTAAATTATCCTCCAATACTATATTAACATATGATAAAATTGATGAAGAATTTAAACAAGCTAGTAGAATTGATTGTAATCTTATTAAAGACATTAAAAATTGGGAACAAGCTAAAATTAGTAAGAAAAAATAAGTAATGCTTTGTATTTCCAATAATTGCTTTGTAAAATTAGCTGATTTAAGATTTAAGAATCCATCATTGGTCCTTGATTTTGTTTTGAATAACTGCATACTCGTTAAATGAATAACTATTAATCATTTTTATAATATGAAAAAGAAATTAAATATTCCTCTTAGAAACATTTAGCCTGACACGTATCTCTGAATCTTAATTAATAGAGTACCATTTTCTGAGGGAGATGGCTTAAAGTATTGGAAGAGCTTTCGTCATGCCATCACAACCATAAGGTTACTACAAAATCCAAAAACGAAGAGATTGAACTCTCCAGTAATTTATTTATTTTAATCTAAGGATGAACTAACAATAAGTGGATACAAACCAGATGTTCAATCAAAACAAAGATCAGAAAGCAGTCGTAACTTTAATGAAGCTTTAAAAAATATTCAAATGTAATAAGTTCTTTTTACATTCATTGAAAAAGGATATCCACCTAACAGAATAGAAGAAATATTAAATAAAGATCCAAAAAAGTATACATCTAATTAATTTATCAAGATATTTCTATGATTAAAAGAGTGAATACAGTTTAGTTAATAAAAAAAATTAGAAAGGCTTAACACCATTATATGTAGCTGCTAAATAGGGTCATCTAGAAATATGTCAAATTTTAATTGAAAAAGGAGCCAACCCATAAATATCTGTAACAATCAATGGCATAGAAGAAACTCCATTAGAAGTTGCTTAGAGATGGAGACATTTAAAAATTGTTCACTTTTTATAACAATATAATTGATATTAATATCGTTTTAATAATATTAACTTCCGTTAAATCAAATTTAATTATTAATTTAATACAATCTTTAAAGACTCAAATGATAAATGTAATCGATAGTAAATCTAAATATCATTCTGTAATTAAATGAATAGATTAAATTAATTCTGCATTATATTAATAAATAACACAATATTAAATTTGATATCTCATAACAAAATTAATTAATTTTTCAAATATTAAGTAATCAATGAAAATTTTATTTAAAATCTTTTTTTAATCTAAATATTATATTTTATTATATAGTTGAAAAAAGATCCAAATAATAGATTAGATTATAATATTAAAATTTATGCTTAACAATATTTTAATAGTACTAGTATTATCAAAGGATTAAAAGATAAATTTCTATTTAACAATTGGTTTAGATTTTTCAGTCAATATCTATTTGGATTTTTGTAATAGTTTTTCACATTATGATGAATATCATAAGAATAGATGTATAATAATGATATTCTTTTTATCATTATTAATTTGAATAGTATTTTATAACTTAAACATATAGAGACTTCATTACATGAATTCCTATATATGATTTGGTAATTACATTTTAATTTTAGTAGAGGAAGTATAATTTTTAGTGCAATTTACAATTTAAAATGATAAACTGCCAATAAAATCAACGAGGTAGATCACTGAAATAATGATATCAAATAGAATTATTATAAGGGTTTGCAATTAGGAAAATTCAGCTACAATGCATTGAAAATTATTCATATGAAATTATAGAGATAGAGAATGTGAAGATAATCATTTGAAACAAAAACAGAAATGGAGGAAGATCATCTACCATAAGTATAATATCCAATTAAACCTCTAATTCCATATTGAACAATATTTAGTAATAATAAAGAAAATTTAATTGAAAAGCCATTTAATTTAGCAAAATAATACTAGTTTTAAAAATTGTATTAAATGAAAAGAAGAAGATTATCTTAAATAATAAAGATTAAATAGATTTAACCTATAATAGATTTTAGTTAATGGGAGAATTAAGATAATGTTGATTTTGATTGATAAACATAGAAATGTTATGTAACAATGTATTCATAATAATTTAGTATTAGATAGTTTTTATTCATTGACTTTAATTATTTAAGTAGTTAAGGATTGCACTTTTTAGAATTGTCTAATTCTTTTAACAAACTTTTCAGATTTTGTATTTAGAATCATATTTTACAAATCAGTGCTTCTTTTATAAAGATTATCTATATTGATTTCAAGCATAGAGTTGAATGAAGAATCTTCNAACTTCCGTTAAATCAAATTTAATTATTAATTTAATACAATCTTTAAAGACTCAAATGATAAATGTAATCGATAGTAAATCTAAATATCATTCTGTAATTAAATGAATAGATTAAATTAATTCTGCATTATATTAATAAATAACACAATATTAAATTTGATATCTCATAACAAAATTAATTAATTTTTCAAATATTAAGTAATCAATGAAAATTTTATTTAAAATCTTTTTTTAATCTAAATATTATATTTTATTATATAGTTGAAAAAAGATCCAAATAATAGATTAGATTATAATATTAAAATTTATGCTTAACAATATTTTAATAGTACTAGTATTATCAAAGGATTAAAAGATAAATTTCTATTTAACAATTGGTTTAGATTTTTCAGTCAATATCTATTTGGATTTTTGTAATAGTTTTTCACATTATGATGAATATCATAAGAATAGATGTATAATAATGATATTCTTTTTATCATTATTAATTTGAATAGTATTTTATAACTTAAACATATAGAGACTTCATTACATGAATTCCTATATATGATTTGGTAATTACATTTTAATTTTAGTAGAGGAAGTATAATTTTTAGTGCAATTTACAATTTAAAATGATAAACTGCCAATAAAATCAACGAGGTAGATCACTGAAATAATGATATCAAATAGAATTATTATAAGGGTTTGCAATTAGGAAAATTCAGCTACAATGCATTGAAAATTATTCATATGAAATTATAGAGATAGAGAATGTGAAGATAATCATTTGAAACAAAAACAGAAATGGAGGAAGATCATCTACCATAAGTATAATATCCAATTAAACCTCTAATTCCATATTGAACAATATTTAGTAATAATAAAGAAAATTTAATTGAAAAGCCATTTAATTTAGCAAAATAATACTAGTTTTAAAAATTGTATTAAATGAAAAGAAGAAGATTATCTTAAATAATAAAGATTAAATAGATTTAACCTATAATAGATTTTAGTTAATGGGAGAATTAAGATAATGTTGATTTTGATTGATAAACATAGAAATGTTATGTAACAATGTATTCATAATAATTTAGTATTAGATAGTTTTTATTCATTGACTTTAATTATTTAAGTAGTTAAGGATTGCACTTTTTAGAATTGTCTAATTCTTTTAACAAACTTTTCAGATTTTGTATTTAGAATCATATTTTACAAATCAGTGCTTCTTTTATAAAGATTATCTATATTGATTTCAAGCATAGAGTTGAATGAAGAATCTTCCTCTAAGCTTTCATCTCTAGAATTAGATTACATTTTATCAAAATTGGCTAAGTAATGTCTCTAAGTATTTTTTTGAACTCTAGCAGTTTTACATAAGAATTTAAACTTTTAATCCTTTTTCTATAATATATCTTCATTTTTAGGTTTCATGAACATATAAGCATAAAATTTTACATCTTTACTTAATGGATCTGTAATATTATATCTATTAGGTTCAAATTAATGAAATTTTTAATTACCATTCTTTAATTCTCTAACTAAATTTTTTTTAGCTTTAAGAAGTAGATTTTTTTCTTAATTTTAATTATGTTCTAGAAATTCAATTAATTTTGCATTCATTTTCTCTCTTTCCTTCTTTCTAGTTAAATGTATTGTTTATTAATCTGGTAAAGTTTTACTCCTTAAATTATGATTAGATTAATTTTAATTGTCTTCAGTGTTTAGACGTACTCTTAATGATCCTTATGGATTCTTAGAATATTTAATTTAATCAAATTCTCTAACTCCATCAGCTTTTTCTGATAATAGATTCTTTGATTTAATTTTATTAACATTCTTTTCACAAGTTTCAAATAAATGTTTAAATAATTAAACATCTCTAAGTGAATCTTTTTTATTTTTTGATTACATTCTTTATTATATCAATGTTTGAATTTTATGAAATCTTTCTTAGATTTTAATTTTTCTTTAAAGAAGATCATCTGTCTATGAATTATTTTAGATCATAGATAATCTAACAGAGGATCTTTATTTTAATTAACTTCGAAATTTATGTATATTTGAAAATAATTTTAGTTAATCCATCTTATGTGATTAACTTATGATATGATTACATTCATTTACTAAATTTAATGCTGTCTTTTAACCTTCCAAGTAGTCCCTAAAACTATGTTTTAATTATTCATTAAATAAAAATGGATTCGGTTATTATAAAGGACATTCATTTTCGAGTGGATCTCTTGCAATTCTTATTTTAGATTTTCTTGGTGAATCTTTTGATCTTTATAAATTTTCCCATAAAGATAAAGTTTCAGTAGTTTAATAAGTTGACGGAGTACTATCTAATGTTACTCTAATTTTATATTAATTGTTTTTCA
Source organism: Paramecium primaurelia (assembly GCA_905182975.1). Taxonomy (NCBI): domain Eukaryota; phylum Ciliophora; class Oligohymenophorea; order Peniculida; family Parameciidae; genus Paramecium; species Paramecium primaurelia. The sequence continues at coordinate 211,290 of CAJJDM010000153.1, forward strand.
TAAAAATTAATATATATAAATTTTTAGTTATATTATAATTTTAAACTATCATTTCAGTGCATTAGTTATGGCCTAAGCTAATTTTACTAATTCACTCACATAACTAATATTAAATCAAATTAATTACTTTGTTCCCAATAAACTTCTACTAGCCTAAGATGATTCAATCTTATTTCTCATAGAAACTATTTCATTTAATTGTAAATTATCACTCAAATTTCTTCTCTATTATGACCTATAACTTAATTCAATAGGTCTGCTTTAATATGCTGGTGATTATTATTATCGAGAACTTTAATAATTAGTATTATTCCTACTACCTAAAGAACTATTAATCCTTGAATTTATATAATTTAAAATTACTTCTTTTATAAACCCACTGCTTTTTATGGTGAGTAAGTGATAGATTTATCAGTAATCTAATTCCTTTATTAAAATGATTAAGCCTGATTGAGTTTAGTATATGAGAAATCCCTAATTTTGGCTTATAAGTTTTCAAATGATGGTACTGTAGGTAAACTTTCTTTTCTGAGATATTTCATTTTATTACCTATAAGAATTGAATGATTTTTATGCAGAGTCTGTTTAATATTATAGAACTGGTACACATCTATCTTTAACCTAATTTCTAATTGATTTAATATCAAAATTGATATCCAAAGTTCTTTAGGGTTACTCTAACCAGGATCTTTGCATTTTTTTATTTTAACGATTAATTTATTTTATGATATTATATATTAATATAGTGTGAATAATATGTCATTTGGTACACCCTACTAATTTAAATGTTCCTTCTAATTCTTAATATACTTTCATCTCATACACTTCATCATCACTCAATTCAACTTCTAACTTAAGTATATAATAAATATTATACCCACCACATTACACCTGCTACTATTTGGAAACCAACCTTATCAACTCTAATCCAAGTAACATCAATTGATAAATGACAAATATGATGAAATTCATGTCTTGCTTAATTAATTGCTTTTTAATAATCTTCATCATTATGGAAGCTTTCTGGAGACTCCCATTTGATACCTCCATCTAATTCTTGTTTGTTATGAATTTTATTTTCAATGAAGTGTCTTTTTCCATGTGTAATAAGGATTATAGTTATTAATACTATTATTATTTTGTTATTCATTTATTTTATTATTGATTTCATTCATTTTATAAATTTAATAATCAAAATCATACTATTATATAGATTATATATATCTTATAAAGTTAAAAGCATATGAAATTATTTAAAACTATATATATATATGATATTAATTGTATTTATTATATAATAATTAAAATTGTTTGATTTTAAGAATATATAAAAGTTATCTTAAAATTAAACATAATAATTTATTAAATAACTTCACAAATAATTATATATAATATGATGCATTTATTATAGACTAGCAATTTTTTATTAAATTATGGATTTCAATATATATTGTTTTTTTTAATTCATTTGAAATTAGTGTAGTATTTAAGAGAGTGTTTAATTTAATAATGTATTAAAATTCAAATAAAATTACATGTATATCCAATTTCTAATTATCTATAATAATTTATTGTGTTATTATTTGTATAAAGATAATTTGTTTTAATAATAAATTGAATGCATTAGGAACATATTAAAATGAATATTTTGAAATAAATCAAAGTTGATACAAATGACATTTATCATGTGGATGCAGAAAAGTATTTTAAGAAATAATGCACATCCTTAGAAATAATACTTATATCTCGAATGATTACAAAAATCAATAAGAGGAATAATGAATAGTTAAGAATGATAGCAATTTCTAATGAGTTTGTTTATAATATAGATAAGAAGTCAATTAAAAGAAAGATTGCAATTAACAAAATATTTGGAGTCACAATTTCAAAAGTGAGTAAAGAATTTATTATACATGTACCTACAGAATCTGATTTATTATATAAATCATAAGAGAATAGAGATGTAATAATATTTTATTTAGCAATTGCATTGAAAATGCACAATATAGATGGAATAAAAATATATTTTATAGAAGATGAAATCTTATAACCTTATTGTATGCATCATTAAACACCTGATAAATAAAAATAAACTAGTTTACATCCCAAATGTTAAATTAATATATTACATCCTGAGAATTTCTAATTAAATTATATCAATATTATGAATAAAAGTAAAGCAAATGCAAATGAATTATTGGTATTATTTGCTAATGATCCATTAAGATTAAGAGTTAAATTAGATGAATATTAGAAATCAGTAGTCTTAGCTTAAGGATCTTTAAGTAAGATATACTTATTACATAATAAATATGAAAAATAATAACAATTCTCAGTACTTAAATGTGTTCCAATGAATTCAGTTGATATAGATCTTTTAGAGCTTTTTCTCAAGAATTATGAGAAATTGCCATTTATAGAAGAACTTGAATTGTGCTTACTTTATAATGGTAATGTAAATTTAATTTTCAAATTTGTGAAAGGAGGAGACCTATATTAACATTTAAAGGATATTAATAATTTTCCAGAATAATAAGTAAAATAAATAGTTGCATAAGTAGCAATAGCATTATCAGATCTACATGAGAGAGGAATTATATTTGGAGATTTGAAACCTGAGAATATTTTGATAGACGAAAGAGGTTATGTATATTTAACTGATTTTGGATATGGTAAATTAAGAATGTATTAGGAATATAAAAAAACATAAGCAATCAATTTTACTATTGAATATTCATCACCAGAATATATAAAAAATGGAGAACTTACTAGAATGTCTGATTGGTATAGTTTAGGCATTCTTATTTATGAATTATTGGTAGGTATAACTCCATTCTATCACAATAATTTTGAAATATCTTTGAAATTAATTCTCAAAGGTGAAATTCATTTTCCAAAAAATATAGTTTGTTCTTCATAATGTAAGGATATTATTTAAAAATTAATAAAACATGATAGTACATAGAGATTGGGATTTTTAATGGATTTTAAGGAAATATAAAGTCATCCTTGGTTTCATGATATTTCTTGGGAGGATTTAGCATAAAAGAAATATGATACTCTTGCATATATACCATAATTTAATGAAATATCTTAAATATCAGATAGATATTTTACTATGGAATAATTAAATGAAGATGAAAGAATTTGGTGATTGATTCTTTATATTAAATAAATATGTTTATTATAATAATTATATAAGTTAAAAATTTAAATTGAATGTTCAAAAATTTTATGTATGTTGAATATGGACAAGAATTATAATGTCATGAAAAACTTTATTAAAATGCATTAAAAAAGTAATAGAAATAAAAAGAAATTGATTACTAAAAATAATTATAAATGTTAATTGATAAAGTAAATGAAATTGAAGATGAACCACCTTAATAAATAACTAAAGATTTTTATGATTATTCAATGAAATGGAAAAATCTAGTAAATCAAAAACGATTTTAAGAATAATATTAAAATGAAATGAGTCTATAATAGAAATCATAATAACATTAAATATAAAAATTACCTTAAAATTATTTATCACCTATTGATGGTTGGAAATATCATGCTCAATAATATTTTGATAAAAAAGGAAGTAGATAATAAAATGAATCTAGTTTTTAACCAAGTATAAATGAAAAGTCTAAATTAATGGAATTTGATGAACCTGTTGAAGATAGATTAATTAAATATGGTTAATAAAGAGAATAGAAATATCTATTTGAAAAATAGTTTGAAAAGTTTTATGAATAAGTCCAAAATGATTAAAGACCTACAAAACCAAATGAAGAAGTATTTTCTAGATTATATAATTATGGTACATATAATGTGATTAGCAAGAACGTAAATAACCATAACCTGAAGTATATTAATTGAATATCAACAAATTACCACCTGAATTTGAAGAAAGAGTTAAAAAGCGTAGAGAACAATACTCTCTTTTTGAAAATAGATAAACTAGAGCTTAAACTGAAATAACAGATCATGAAATAAAAGTATTATCATAAAATTAGTTTGATGAATTTCTTAAACGAAATTTTTGCAATAATTTTAGAACTTAATCTTTTAAAGAAGAATCAATTGAATCATATCCATTTCAACCTGAATTGAATAAAAAATCATTAGAATTAGCATCCAAAAATACAGATACATTAATTGAAAGATAAGAGAAGTTTTTAATTAAAAAATAACAAACTTTATAATAATATTAAGAAGAATAATAATTGGAAAAATAAAGATAATTTGAAAATGAATTTAAATAGATTAATAAACCAAGTTCAAAAATAAGAGTTAACAAACCTAGTAAATCACCAATTCGTCAATAAAATGTCTATAATTTATCAACATTAATAAACAAATAAGTACCTTAATTATTTTGAATAATCAAAAATATATTATATATGTTTTCCAATATATATTAATTTATATAATAATAATAATAAATAAATGAAAAAGAGCAATAATACAGAATTAACACATCATTTTATTGAAACAAGAAATATGTTAGCATAAGCAGAAGAATAAATTAATTCAGTTGCTACTCCAATTAGTATATATTAATTAATATTTATATTAGTCAATACTAGTTAATAATTTTAAAAAACAAGTTAAATCTATTCAGGATAAAAATCTACATTATAAAAAAGTGATTTCTTTTTAAATAGATTAACTAAATAACATAAGTTTAACATTGCAATTGTTTATGGATCATTTTTCTTTTTTCTTATGGTTGTTGGATTTATAGTATTGAGAAGATTATTTTATAGAAATTTCTATTCTGATATTTCTTAAGTCATAAGACAAAATATACAAAATATTTTCTCTTCAGGTATTAATTAATAATAAGATTTATGAAGAATCATTTAATTTATGTATTTTATTATATTTATATATAAATTCATCTAAAAATGCCACCTAAAAACAATCCTATTACAATAACAATCATCAATTAACCTACAGTAAATCCTTCTTAAAATTAATTAAAGTAATTAATATCAACTCCAGATTTCTAAACCTAAATATATTATTATTTAATATTTTATAATTCTTTTTGTAATGTTTATGATTTAACCTATAATTCAGCTAAGATAGCTTCTTTTTATTATTATTATACATCTAAAACTTCAATAGTAATAATGACATGATCTAAACTTTTTCTAGATTTCCAAAAATCTTTCAAATCTTATAAAGGATCTATAAATTCTGCATATTAAATTTCTAATTAATCTCCAAATAATTTAATATCCTAATTTAATTTTAAATTAGATTACAGCAGCTTCAATATTTTAAATGCAATTCTCAAAATCTTAATGACTATGAATAAGTCCCATATAATGATCTAATTTATAATTTGTATTGTTATTGCATCTAATTCTGAATGTAATTGGTACATCACTTACATTTCTAATCTTGAATCTTAATCTATTTAATAGACCTTATTGGAATTGCAAGCTTTTATGAGATACTTCAATCATAAATTAATATTTTATATTTTTTTTTTATCAATAAATATATTTATAAAATATAATAAATAGATATCCATATATTCCATTCTCATTTGATTTAGATATATCTTTTAATATATAACTCTAACTTAATCAAATTTAAGTGACAGTGATATTTTAATATTATTATAATATTTATATTAAAAAATGTCATAAGATGAATACGAAGATTATGAAGAGTATTATTGTGATAGAGAATAATAAATAGAAGAAGAAGAATATATAGAACCATAATTATAAAAAGTAGAATCAAGTAAATCACTTTTTAATATTCAAAGCTACTTAAACACAATAATATGTTTAGATTGTAGATCCAAATAAAAAAGAGGATCCTGAATTCTTAACATTATTATAGGAAAATAATATCCCTTAATTAGAAGATATCCTACTTTCAGATTTCTCGATGTTCTTTGAAAGATAAGCAAAATTGTTCAATTATTGTGCCAACATAATTCAATTTACTTTGAATTCTTAAAGTAATAGTTTTTTCATATTATGAATAGAAATAGAAAATGATTAAGTAGAATAATTAAGTAAAATTCTGAAGTTGTTCTTCCAAATTTAAGAAATAGGTTTATAATCATAATTTTCATAATAATAATCAACATAAAATTTAGGATATTCTGCTTAAAAAATAGGTTATTCTATCAATAGTGACTAATAAATTGTATTAACGTTATTGAAACTCATATTAAAAGAGGATGATTAATTATAATCTATTAGAGTATATTTACCTAGATTTTTAATATTTGCCATAAATCCTCCATAACCATTTACATGTGCAACATCCCCTAGAATATTTTAGACAATAATTGTTAACAGAATAAATGATGAATTATTTAATAATTCATTTGAGAAACCATAAAAATTAGATATTTTGGCATTATCATATTTCTCATAATAGACATAAAATATATCTATATATAAAGAAATCATAACAATTTTATCATCAATATTTGAAAGGTAATATTATTTATTTATGATATTAGTTTACTTGATTAGAAGTCTTCTTAGAATTTGAATTGTTAATTAATAAATCTATTACAATTTTTTCTAGCTTTCACTACCAATTAAACAATACTTAATATATTTTTTAACAATAAATTTCACAGAATTCTATATAATTCTATTAGATTTTCATAGCCTATATTTGGATCTTTAAATCCACCTTAATGGTCAAAAGAGCCTTAAATAATTGATGCTATGGTAAATTTAATTGTTAGGATTGTGAGTATAGATTAAGTTGATAAGATTTTTATTGATATTTTATAGGATGATTTCACATTATTATTAGAGAAATAGAAATTTGATTATATATATAGAGTTATATTACCAATTCTTAATAGTGAATAAGTTAGATTGATACCTGTTTGTTTTCATTAAAAATTAAGTGTTTAAGAGTGTAAGTAATAAGTTGAAAAGGTTTTAAATTCACAAAAGAAAAATATATTATCTTCATCTTAATTAGTGACTGATATATTAACTAAGAAATAATCTGAAAAGATTAATTAACTTGTTTAAGATCATTTAAGTACATAAAATTAATAAAAACAATAAGAAAATGAATAATTATAATAGAAATAATAAATAAATGAGAATCCATATAGAATTAAAGGATAATGGGTTAATCTACATTAATTTAATTTATAAAATCCACATTTAGATTCATATATTTTATTAAATATTTTAGATAATAGAAATAATGTATTATTTATTTTTGATTTGATGGCAGGCAATGAAAATATTAGATTGGCATGTTTTATTAACAATATTATTTAAGATAAGAAATAACATACTTATATTTAAGCTAAATCTAATTATCAATCATTTTATGTGATGATGATTTAAGATGATCATTTTTGGTATGTAAATTCATTAGATAAGAAACCTCATGTGATATTAGATATTTAATAGAGTATGTTATAAATTAGTCATCATAATTAACCTATTGCTTGTATGGATTTTATCAATTTTTAATCTTCTAAATTTGGATTTCCTTTTGAAAAAATCTAATAAAGAATGTTATTAATTGATTAAATAACAGCTTCTATGATAGATTAAGATTGTAGTTTGATATAAATTGAAATATGGACATTTGATGAATCTAAAGATATGTTATTATCAACTGATATCTAAGAATTAATTGATCATAAAAGTTATACATAATAATTAAACTATTATCTTTCATAATTTAGATTTTAACCAATTCATTTCATTTCACATAATTTAACTATTTAAGAATTATCAGAATAATTAAAAGAAAAAATTAATATAGAAGAATTTAAAGAGAATGAAATTAATGATATTTTAGTTAATAAGTCAATTTAATAAATTAATTTAAAAAATTCATCATAAAAACCTCTATTAAATTACTTTTAAACATATATTGGTGGAATTGAGAAAATATTAGAATAAATTAATAAACATTTATATACAGTAAAAGCAGATTAAGTCTATAAATAATTATTTATTGAATTACATTTCTTATCTTAAATTGATGGATTTTATTACTCTATTATTTAAACTAATGGATTTTTATAATTATTATTAGCAGTAGCATTTTTAAATGATAAAAAAGAAGGCAAAGAAGCATATAATAAAGTTATTCAATTAATGTATGAATCATTGGCCACATTATTAGATTAAAGTCCAGATTTGAAAGAGTAAGCATTAGTTATAAATAAAATATAAATAAGGATTGTAAATAGAATTGATTCTTACTTAAATTTATTAAATAGAAATATTTAATCTCAATTTTAACCCAATTTTGAATCAAACAAATCAAATAATCCAAAATTATTAGATAATTAAAAAGGTAAACCAAAAGGAATTGGTTATGGTGATATTGGTTATAAAACATAAATATTTGATTTTTAAAAAATCTAAGAAAAATAATAATAATAAGATTAACCTAAAAAATAAATTGAAATTTAATAAAATTAATAAGAAATTAATTTAGAAACTTTAATGAGATGTCTTAGAATATTACTTGATCAAAATTATAAAGAATATTAAGTTATTGAATGTTTATAATAATCAAACATTTTAAATTTTTTAATTAAATACTTTTAAAATATCAATATAACTTAAATAGAAGGTTCAAAAGCATTTAATGAAATATTAAAAATAATTGAAAATTTTGCAAAACATTAAGTTACTTTAGAATTATTTTTAATTAATGATAATTTTAGTTTATTTAGATAATTAGAAACCTTTAATTAATGGGCTATAATGTTTATTAAAACATTCAACTCCAAAATTGAAGAAGTAAATAAATTTATGGAAGTATATAATTATGTTGAATCTTGTTTATATGCATCAAATATGATTAAAATTAAATATTTAAATTAAGATTAATAAAGTGGATATTAATAATAAATCAGTATGCATTAATTTTATAAGCCATTTATGAAGAAATTAGCAGTTGGTAAATGTGAAATCAAAAGTGATCCAGAATATTTAAGTGTTATGAAAGATTATTATTAAAATAATAATAATCCTAATTAAGTTAAAATGTAAAAATTGATATAAGAAATATCAAATATTGAAGACAATCTTCCTATGGAATCAACAAATTCCATATTTTTAAGATATGATTAAGATAGAATGGATTGTATGAGAACTATTATCTTTGGTTCAAGTGGTACTCCATATGCTCATGGTGCATTTTTATATGATATGTATTTTGGGGATGATTATCCATAAAGACCTCCAAAAATGAAACTATCAACTACTGGACATGGAAAAGTAAGATTTAATCCAAATCTATATAATTGTGGAAAAGTATGTTTGAGTCTATTGGGAACTTGGGGTGATAGTTGGATAGTTAATTTTTCAACTATTTTATAAATTTTAATATCAGTATAATCAATGGTTATGTGGGAGAATGTAATGTTTAATGAACCAGGTTGGGAATCATAAATGGGTACACCAAATGGAGAATAGGCTAATAGAGGTTATTGTAATTTTATAAAAGTTTAAAATATCAGATATGCAATGATTGAATAATTACAGAAGCCTCCAAAAGGATTTGAGGAAATTATTCACAAAAGTTTTTATTTAAGGAAAGATTTAATTAAAAAAGAGATAGAATCTTGGATTGAATAAGCTAATCTACCTGCTACTTATGGATAAACATAAAATTAATGTAATTATGGTTCAACACCTGGTTTATACAAATAAGAATTGATTAAAGTTTATGATGAATTAAAAGTAGAATTAGAGAAATTAAAATTTAATATAGGCACAGATTTTTACACTATTACAGATGAAAAGAAAAAGTCAATAAGTATAAATTAAGAATTTATTAATAAAATTGAATAGTAAGATATAAATAATATGGAAATGCCTTAAGGATTAGATATGAATAATATTGATATTAGTTATGAAGATAATTTATAGTAAAGATAATTTGATTCAAATGATTAAAATTTATAAAATTTAATGAGTAGATATATTGGAGTAGTTGGATTGGATGCAGTCAAGAAATAAAGTGAATCAACTATTTTCATTCATAATCTTAATGGATTAGGTATAGAAATAGCTAAGAATATTGTTTTATCTGGTGTGAAGAGATTAATTATATTTGATCCTACTATAGTTTAATTATCTGATTTAGGAACTAATTTTTATTTAAATAATGAAGATATAAATTATCGTAGAGATGAAAGAGTATTAAATAAATTAAAATATTTAAATCCTTATGTTAAAATTGATGTACTATAGAATAATATCTAAGAATTAAATTTAAATGAAATTTAAGTATTTATAACATAAGATCCAAAATTATCAATTGAAATATCAAATTAAAATAAAGTAGCTGTCATTTTAGCTTAAACTAGAAATGTATTTGCTAGGATAGTAACAGATTTTGGAAATGAATTCAATATTATAGATAAAGATGGAGAATAATTATCAGAAGTTATGATTGAAAGTATTTAGAATAATTTAGTTATTTTATTTAAGAATTAGAATCATAATTTAAATGAAAATGATATTATTTTAATTTAAGAAGTAAGATAAAAAGAAGGATAAATGGAATCATATAATTAGAAATTTTAAATTAGAAATGTAAAAAGAAATTCATTTGAATTAATTACTGATAAAATATTTTGTGAATATATTAGTCATGGAGTAGTTTATTAATAAAAATAAACATATAAATTAACATTTTAAAGAATTCAAAATATTTAAAATTCATTATCTAATTTCTGTGAGAATATGGGTATGTTGGATAGAATCGGTGAAATTAAAAGAGGTTTGATTCATTTTTGTTTAAATAATACAAATTAATTAAATGATGATTGGAATTTAGATAAAATTAAATTATTTATAAATGAAATTCAATAATAAGAAATTGATAAAAAACTCAATTAATATTTTAATGAAGATGTATTTAATAATTATAAAAATGAATTAATGCCACTTATGATATTATTATCAATTAATACTTAATTCTAACCATTATGTGCAATTATAGGAGGTATGACAGCTTAAGAAGCAATGAAAGCTATAAATAGAAAATATACTCCAATTTATTAAGTATATGTCTAATCATTTGAAGATGTATTACCTTTTAAATTAAGAGAATTAAATAATTTATATTCAGAATATAAATAATTTCTATAAAAATATGGAATTAATTAAAATGTAAATTCTAGATATAAAGATTTAATTAATACTATTGGGTGTTTATAAAATATACATTAATCAAATGTATTTGTAGTTGGAGCAGGTGCAATAGGTTGTGAATTATTAAAGAATTATGCTCTTTTAGGTGTTGGTAAAAATGGTGCAATATATGTTACTGATCCAGATATTATAGAAAATTCAAATCTTAGTAGATAATTCTTATTTAGAGAAAAACATATAAGGAAACCTAAAAGTTTGACTGCTGCTGCAGTAGTAAAATCTATGAATCCTGATATTAATATTATAGCTAGATTAGATAAGGTATCTTAAGAGACATAGGACATATATCATAATTAATTTTATAAATAAATGAATTGTGTTACTAATGCTTTAGATAATGTTTAAGCTAGATTATATATAGATTCAAAATGTGTTGAAAATGATATTTGTTTAATTGAGAGTGGAACATTAGGAACAAAGGGACATGTATAAACAATCATTCCTAATTTAACTGAAAGTTATGCAAGTAAATAAGATCCTGAATAAAATAATGATATTCCATATTGTACTTTGAGAATGTTTCCAGAAAATAATATCCATTGTTTAGAATGGGCAAGAGATAAATTTGAATAATATTTCTATCGTAAACCATCTGCTTTAGTTTAATTGATGTAAGAAGTATCTCCATAATAATAAACTGTAGATTTAGCATTAAGAATTCTTAAAAAATATCCAAAATCATTTTAATAATGTTTAGAATTAGGAAGATAGAAATTTTAGAAATTATTTGTCTTTGATATTTAAGCTTTATTAAATGCATATCCTTTAGATTCATTGACAAAGGAAGGTAAATTGTTTTGGTCACCTCCAAAAAGAGCCCCATAAGTTATTGAATTTAAAGGTGCATTTGCATATAAATTTGTTGAATATTATGCTATTTTAACTGCTCAAATTTATGGTATAGAAATACCATAATAATATGATTTAAATTAAATAAATATAGAAATATTAAGTAAATAATAAATTAAAAAGAATAAGATTTAAGATTTAGTAGAGAAATAATAAAATAATTAAATTGAATAAGAAGAAGAAGTTAAGAATTATAATTAATTATTAGAAGAAGCAAGGAATTTATTAAATTAAATTAAACCTAATATACCATAACCTTAATAATTTGAGAAAGATGATGATTTGAATCATCATGTATCATTTATTACTTCAGCTACTAATGGAAGAGCTCTTAATTATGGTATATAATAGGTAGATTGGATGTGGACCAAATTAAAAGCAGGCAGAGTATTATTATTCAATATATCATAGATTATACCAGCCATGGCTACAACAACTTCATGTATTGCAGGATTATAAACAATAGAATTAATTAAAATATTAAAAAAGGGAAATAATTATAGGAATACTTTCATGAATTTAGCTATTCCATTTATTATGTAAAGTGAACCTGGAGAAGTTGAAAAAGTATATATATTTATTTATATATTAGAAAACTTTGGCAAATGGAATGGAAATCAATATATGGTCAAAATATTAATTAAAAATATATAAATATTTGGAACCATTATCTTATATTATAAGATAATTAGAAAATCTATTTAATACATAAGTTATTAGCATTTAATAAGGAGCAAAAGTAATATATGTATCTTAGATGTTACCTAAAGATGAAGTTGAACTCTACAAATTGTTAAATACTCCAATATCTTCGTATGTGTAATTTGTTAATCGTGCATCTTAAATCAATGTATAACTTAAAGGATCTTCATGGGTTGTAGTTATTCTTACGATGGTTTGAGTATAAATTAATAATTATTAATATAATGGGGAATTCAAATTAAAAGTTGTAAGAAGAGAAATATGAAAATGTGATGAAGAAATTCAAATTAAAAGAATCTATTCATCATAATTAGTTAGGTATGATTAGAGTCTACACTCTAAAAGATGATAATGTAATTGATATACGATTAAATAGAATTATTCTATTTTTGAATTTCATAAGACACCTACAACATCAGAAGAAGCCAAATTAATGTTAGCACATTACAAAAATAGAAAGTGTTATAACAATGACAATATCACATAAATATTTTTCATTTCTGAATAACATAGTCAAATTTTATGTTAAGATTAAACTTAATTAACAGTAATAGGTGAATTCTTTTACAATAACTTATAAAATGAAATGAAAATGAATTATTAATCTAAAAATTACTCTAATAATAACAATTAATAATTTCCAGAATTAAGATTATGGTAAATAACACTTTAAATTGTAAATGCTTGTACATTTTTAGAAAAGAATGGAAGATATCATGGAGAAATTAAATCTAAAAATATCTATTTACATCCTGATCAAAGTATAAAATTAACAGTATTCATATAATAATATATTTTATTAGGAATATAATTTTATTTATGGGAGTATGAATGGATATTAAAAAGCATTATTATTAAATGATTTTTAATATCTCTCTCCTGAATTATTGAAAGAATTAAGAGCAAAGAACTCTTAACCAAATGTCGATTTTATTAAAGGTGATGTTTTTGCATTAGGATTAACCCTATTGGAATTGGCTAATCTAAGTTCTTGTGAATAATATTATGATTGGATAAGTAAAGAAGTTCATATTCATAAAATTATTTAAGCCAATGATCTATTAATATAGAAAGGCTATTCAACACTTTTTACTAATTTAATATATTAGATGATATCTGAAGTAGAAATTAGACCTAGATTCAGTGATTTAAAAGAAGTTTTATCTCATTTTGAGAACGAAATCAACAATAATTTAGATTTCTATTCCAGATATCAAATGAAACAGAGTCATTAATATAATATATATAATTCAGTGTACACTTAACCATAATAGAGACCTGGATAAATCAATTAAACATAATCAATATATTTACCAAATGGATCATATTGAATATATATAAAATAAATTATTATATGTTTAGATAAAGGAGATATTGTTGCCAATCTATAACATTTTATTAAAGAGAATAGTATCTAAACAAAGTAATGAAAGATTGTGAAGATTGCTTTAAGTAATTGGATCAACATGGTAAATCAATTAAGAGAGAAACTAAAGATATGTTTATTAAATTCACTTAAGGAAAGGTAGAATAGATTAATCATATTATTTAGTTGTAAGAACAGAAGAAACTTTTGGAAACTGATTCTGTTGGAGTGTTTTCAATGGTTTTAGATATCATTGAGAACCTTATTCATGATAAGCCTTTGATGACTTATATTCTGACAACAATTGAAGCAATTATATCAGGTATATATATATATCATAAATAAATCAAATAGACAATCAAAGATTATTTAAATAATTTATGAGAGCATTGACTCCTTAAGTATTACCAAAATTAAAGTAATTCTTATTTCTTGATGGATATGATCCAATGGCATATGAAGCTGCTGCAAAAATTGCAACAATGATTATAGCTGAAGAAGGAGGAAATGATGCAAATGAATGGGTTATATTATTTTTAGGTGGAATAGGTAATTAAAATATAATATTAAATTTAAAGGTAATAAATTAAAAATTGCAGATTTTATGATTATGCCAATTTGTGTACACTTCTTAAAGCATGAAACACTTGCAATTTAATTTATTAAGAGTGGTGGAATTAGAATGTATTAATACTTGTTCATTTAGAATTAATAATTTATTATCTAAATATTCTACAGATTTACAGATTGCATATTATACAATTTTAGCATTATGGTTGCTTAGTTTTACAACTGAATCTATTCCATTATTTAATGATCCAACAATTGGTTTGATCAGATTGATAATAGAATCAGTATAAAAGATATCAAGAGAAAAGATCTTAAGAGTTTCATTTGCATGTTTTAGGAATTTAGTTGATATATCTCCTTAATGTATTGAATTAATGGTTGATAATGGATTAATTAAAGTAGTTGATTTACTTTTGAAAGGAAATCTAAAAGATTAAGATTTAATAGATGATATAAAATATGTTGGAGAAATATTAGAAAAGAATATGAAAATATTAACGTATAATTAATTCAATTAATATAGTTCTTTTGAGAAGTATGTTAAAGAATTGAATGCATAAAATTTAACATGGAGTCCAGTACATACTGAAAAGTTTTGGAAGGAAAATGTTAAGAAATTTGAAGAAAATGATTTCTTATTGATTAGGTATTATTATAGTGATTGAATTTAGAAAATTAGCAGAAATATTAAAATCAAATAATAATCAAAATATTGCAGTTGCTTGTTATGATTTGGGAGAATTTTGTAGATTCCATCCTTTTGGAAAAGTGTAAATAAATTATATAAGTATAGAGTATTAGAATAATTGAATGCAAAATAAGAAATAATGACATAAGCTAGAAATAATGATTAATAGATTAGAGAACATGCTTTATTATCATTATAAAAGATAATGTTACATAATTGGTAAGTTTGATAGAAGATTAAATATATATATATATATGTATTTGTATATTTGAATATTAAATATTTTAAATTATGTCTGAATAGTAGGTAGGTTAAGTATGAATATATTTTTAATTCATTAGGAATAATTGGATGTAACAGCTATGATGGAAGATTTGTATGAAAAACTAATATTATTGAATTATGAATAAAGTTATGTGAAATAAAAGTAAGTTTAAAATCCAAATAAATAGAGGTGGAAAACCATTAAATAGAGCATACTTTGTCAATTAAACAAATTCAAGTGAATAATTCAGTTAATTCAAAACGTATATTATCTTAATTCTAATTAGATTGGTAAAATGGTTATTTTCTTAGAATGATGTATAAACTACTGATTTTAATAAATTAGATGATCCTGTTACATTATCTTAAAATATATGTATATTTACTTTTTTTAATAGGAATAGTAAATGAAGTCAAAAATATTGGTATAGATGTAGACTTTCCACCACTTAAATTAAAATAAGGTTTTGGGGAATATGTTGTTTATGTTTTATAACAATTAGCTAGCAAAGCTTTATAAAAAAAGAAGTTTCAATTTAAAAAAGCAAAAATTGAATAACAATCTTAGACGTAAGTGTATAATCATTATCTAATAGAAAATAAGAAGAAGAACCTGTTTAAGAGACTGGGAGTGTGTCATCAGATTCTGATCCTGAAGTAGCATCAGATGAAGAACCAGAAGATGTTTTTAATGAGTAGGGATTCCAAAAGGAGTAAATAAGCTATTAATACGAAGTGAAGAGAGGATGGTGATAGAATCTAATGTAAATCCATAAGAATGGGCCAAGGAAGTAGAGAGAGCTTCATAAAAGATGAAGATAGTAATCAAACCTAATGCTGGAGAATGGAGATAACATTTTGATGCAACTAAATAATATTCATCATAAATTAAAGCAATTCTACCAGAAGCTAGGATAAAATTAGAAAGATTGACTGATGAATTATCTGAGATTTTAGACAGAATTAGTAAAAGAGAATATAATATAAATGAAAATATGCATGATATGGTATTATTGAAATTAAATATAAAAGGGAAATGAATACAAAAAGAAAAATGAAGAAGTCAAAAGGATTGAATTATAATGCAAGAATTATACAAATGCTATTAAAGAAATGGGTGATTAATACAAATAAATATCAGAAAAGTATGAAAATGTATAAAATAAATTGAATGAACATGGTAGTATTTCTACTGATTAATCTCCTGTTATTAGAATTAAGTCTGCATTAACTAAAATTAGAGTATAATACTTAATTTTAATTTCTTTTTTAGTTAGAAATTAAATAAATGGATCTAAGAATTGGAGTATTGTCACATACTATTTTATAAAGAACTTATCATGAATCTAAAGCTATGTAAGATAGAGATTTTAATGAAAATGGACTTATATTAAATGATTCAGACGAGTTAACAGATTGATATATTAATATTTATATATATAATTAAAATACCATTTAAATTAATTAATACACTTGTCATTTTATTAATATTAATTATACATGCCTTAATTATCCAAGCAAATTCAATACGGACTTGTTGCAGCATTTGCGTAAGAGCTTATTCATCTATATTTAGAGTTGGTTTGGGTACACTCAAAGTTGCTTAACGACCATTTGAAACATGCATTGGATATGTTCTCTCTTTAGGATCAATTGTGTATATAATTTCTCTATGCAAGTATCTTATTAGGTTGGGACAAATTACCATTTAACTAAACTAATTCAAATGATAATGAAGAATTAACAAAGGATGAATTATATGAAAGAAGAAGATTATTAAAGGAAGAAAAGAAACGATAAAAATAACTTGAAGCTTAAGAATTAAAGAAATAATAAAGATCCCCATCTTCTGAATCTCCAGATAAAAAATCACCTGAAAGAGCATCATCTCCATCAGAAAGTGAAGGAGAAAAAAAAAAAGTATAAGAAACTAAAACCAATTAAAAATAATAATAATAATCAAAAGTAAATTAATAATAAAACTAAAAGTCAAATAAATAATAATAACAATAATAATAATAATAATAATAATAATAATAATAATAATAATAATAATAGAATACAAAATAATAAACTAAAGAAAAAGGAAAATAAACATAAGAAAAATAAAAACCATAACCATAAAAAGTTGAAGATGATGATGATGAATGGGAAGAAGTCTCTTATCCAAGATAAAATAAAAAAGCCAATCTTATTAAATAATAATAATAAGCAGAAGCTTAAAAATAAGCTGAAGCCAAAGCTGCTGCTGCTGCAAAAGCTGCTGAAGATGCAAGAATTGCTGCAGAACTTGCTGTTAAAGCTGCAGAAGAAGCTGCTTAAGCTGCAAAATAATAAAAAGGGTACTTTATTTAATAATCTTATCATAGATCTAAAGGTAAAAATACTACTGCTAAATAACAAAAAATTGAGGAATAAGAAGAGTAATTATTAATAATTATATTATTAGTGATGATGGTTGGGTTAAAATTGATTCACCAAATAAGAAATAAAAAGGAGGAAAGAAAAACAAATGAGCTGTTTTTTTATACATAAATATAAGAATTAATGTTATCTATAATAATATATTTATCTTTATTGTATAAAAATTCCTTTAAAACCAATATATTTATTTTGGTTATAAATAAATATAATATATCATAAATCAAACTTAGACTTTTATTATTCATCACCTTGTTTCTTTCTGAATTGATATTCCAAATATTATTACTAATATTCTTGGGGAATATTGGCTCCTTATTTTGCTTCTTTTGCTAATCCTTCATAAAAGTCATCCTAAGTATCAAACCCAGGTAAATTTTAATCATCATCATCATCTTCAAATTTATACCTTTGTTCCTTTCTTGGCTCTTAAATTGTTACATCCAAATTTATTTTTTTTCCTTCCAAGGCAGCTCTAATATACTAAATAAATAATAAAATTTACAGCATCTTCTTATTCAATCTCTATTTCTTTTAAAGTCTTTGAATTTTATACTTTCTATTTCATCTTATCATATTATCCTTCCATTTTAATTAAAACTCCTGTTGAAAATACTACAAAGACCAACATAGGTAATGTTTCCTTTGAAAATCTTCTATATTAATTGTACTTTTTTCTTATATCTGGTCTAAGCATGAATTATTGCCACCTTTTGTCAATTTTAAATTATAATTTACCATGATAATTTTGGCATAATTTATTGTGAATTTAATCCAATCTATTCTGAATATGCCTTCATTATCTCTGGATCCAATTAGTTTAATTTGACAGGTTTTTTCATATAAGAATTTATTCTTTGTTCATGAGGCTACTAATATTTAGGATCATCTTCTTATTGTTTCATTTCTCAATTTATTACAATATAAATTGATATAGAAAAATTAAAATTGTTATATAAATATCTATTTTTGTATAATTTATCATTCAGAATTAAACTTAAGGCTTTTTCTATTCTTCTTCATTACAATCAATTTATAGCATTATTAAAATAGTATATTAATTAAATTGAATGCAAGTTCAATCTATCTTAACTTGAAACTATAGAGAGGGCCAAACTTAAATTTAAAATATTCTTGTCTCTTCTCAGATACTTCATTCGTAACATAAATGTAATAAAAATCAGATAGTTATTAATTACATTGATTCAATTTCCTTTTTATTAAGTAATTTATTTATAAGCATTCATCCTTTGGTATATCCATCTCCTAATTACAAAAATATTTATCTAGTTTATTCTTAATTCTCTAATTTACAGTGAGATACTAGGGCATGCAAGTACTTTTTAATTCATAGTTCTCATCAATCTTTGTAAGTGACAATTTGTCTTAACGATGATCAATTCTAAATTCTTAAATTGAGAATTGAATAGCAGAAACATCATTTTCACTAGTGTGTTAATCCAATAAGAGGCTGCTTTCCTCTAAACTTTATGAAATTTAATTCAAATCATTAGATTTATTCATTTATTTTAATATTTGGAATTGATTTCTTCAGAATGCTTTCTTTAAATAATAAATAAATTTTAATTATAGATAAAAAAAAAGAATAGAATCTAAATTACTTTACAAAATTAAAAGGAATATTAATTACAATATTTCAAGAATTATATATATTGAAAATTTTAAAAACCTCAACCTTATAAATATTATAGTAAGACATCTAATTGAATTGGCATTATGATGCAGGTTCCTAAAATATCCATTTCCCCATTGGAATTATATATTAGCATAATAATTTTGAAATTACTATTGATTCCAAGAATTCTAGTTATTAAACTAAATATAATGAAATATATTTACTCTCTATAATTAAAATTTGTTAAATGACAATTTATAATTATACATTTATATAATTAACAAGACTGATTCAAACATTATTTTTCTCTTAATCTTAAATTAATATGTTTATATGAGTCTTATTCATTAATATAAGTAACATTGTCTTAAATATGTTGTTTGATAACTCTTTCAAAATCTTAATTTGTATTGATAATTAATTTTTAATTACATTAACAAGATTCATTCTATTTTTATATATTTTTGAATCTTCCTAATTCTTGTAGTTTCATCATTCCAACTAATTTAGTTTATTTTTTATTATTATTGATTTCTATAGGTTTTGCAATCTTCTGAATTTATTACCTATTAATAATTAATGATCTTAGTCCTTTATTAAATCTTTATAAATATTATATTAGATCATCATCTCTGATGTATCTTTCCATAATTTCATTTTCATCTACATCTACATCCATTTCATCTTGAGATATGTTTTCATCTATAATGAATTAAGTTGTGGACTCATCTAATTTTAGATTTCTGATAGAAAAAGATATTGATGTGCCACAATCCTATAAGGATTTAATACTTAATCCTTTATTAGCAATTTAACCTGCAATTTTCTTAGAATTAAATACAGGACCCAAAATTTTTGTTAAATAGTTAACTATTTATAAAGATAATATTTAATTAGAATTAAATTCTTATTAAAAGATTTCTTAATTAATTCCTATACCAGTATCTTCAACCACTATTTATATACAATTCTATATTTTATCATCATCAATAAGTATTTTAATGAATCCCTCTTTTGTATTATTAATACTATTATCTAGTAGTATTTACATAATTTAAATCAATCTTAATTGATCTGTTTTAAATTCACTTTCATTTTATTTCAGGTTATTATAAAATTATAGTTTAATATTAGAATTAATTTGATTTTGATACATTTCTTATAATTAATTTATTAAATAATCTACATTCAACTATTCTTCTTATAAATATTAAGTTTTAGAATACTTGAGAGTGTTTTTGATTTCATTATTTAATAATTTAAGAGGAATCTTAAAGTTTTATTAATAGAACAACATTTATCTGAATTATTAACACATAATTGGAAGATCATCATCTTCATTTTTCTAGTTCAAATTCATATCTTGATATATTTAAGTTATATCTTCTAAAATTAAGAACATTTAAAAATTATCTACTTTAGGAACTTTAATTAAAGTAAATTAAAAGTATTTGAATTTATTATTAGATATATTAAATTTAGATATTCCTTTATATTCTGTTTGTTAATCATTAATTAAATTATTAAGTAATTACTCTAATACTCCATCTGGATTATAATGAATAATTCTTTGAATCTCTTATGGTTACCTTAATATACGTAACTATTAAAGTGCTGGTCCATTCAGAAGGGAATGTAATAATTCTCCTTTTTCATTAGTTCCACAAGTAGATCCAAATTTAGTTAATCTCTTTAATTGAATTAAATTATCTTTTATAGATTGATTTGTTTAATATAATTTTAAGATTTCCATCTTTCTTAATTTAATTTCTGCTGATATTAAATCTATCTTATTAGAATCCTCATCCATTTTTAATTATTTTAATGCTACTCCTGAGATATGAATTAATTCTTTAGTCTAATCAAATAAAATGATAGGAAATTGATTAGTAATAATTTCTAAAATCTATTATTAAGTCTACATTTGAACTTATGGAATCATGAATTGTATTTATTCTTTGTTGTTTTTAAATTACATATTATTTTCGAATTAATATTAAGAGTAATTCTTTAATTCAGTATCTATGATAAAAATAATTTCCAATAATATGTATGCAATTACTTTGATTATATCCTAAAATTATTATTTATCAAATACTTTAAAGAATAGATCACAATCTACTCTAAATACATAATATATGTACAAAAATATTATTAGACCTATTCTAAGTTTGTAATCATAAATAAATAATTGTATTATCTTATTAATATTATTAATAATTACCTTTTACCAAATTATTAATCCAAAAATAGCCCAAAAATAAGATTATGAAAATTAGTTGAAATTTGAAATTCTTTCCTTTTTAATATTAGTAAGATATGATTACAATTAATAATGTTCCTTCAGCAATACTTAAACAAGTGAAAATATAGGATGTTATCCTGCCAAATAATAAAGGATTTTCAATTTTTTTTGGAATAACTTCACAAGCTTTAAGAATCATATACATTATCAAAGTTTAGGCACTTTATAATAAAAGAAACTAAATCAAAGCAGGTAATATTGGTCCTTTTAAATAACTTAATATCAAAATTTACCTTCTTGAATATTTTAAAAAAAT
Source organism: Paramecium primaurelia (assembly GCA_905182975.1). Taxonomy (NCBI): domain Eukaryota; phylum Ciliophora; class Oligohymenophorea; order Peniculida; family Parameciidae; genus Paramecium; species Paramecium primaurelia. Next base: position 233,536 of record CAJJDM010000153.1, read on the forward strand.
AGTAATATTAGTTAAACTGTACCAATAACAAGATTGATAGGAAGGATGAGTATAAGTGGAATAGTTTATCCACAAGCACCTTTTACATTACAATAATCTTAATATTCTCTAGAAGATATTGATAATTTTACTAATTTCTTAGTCCTTTTATAAGAATATGGTACTCATGGAATAATGATTGAAGTACAGTACGAGTAATTTAATTTTGTTATTGAGGAATGAAAGGTTTGTTTTCATTTTTCAGATATTCTTAATTTTACATAATTAATTAAATAATAAATAACAAAAGGAAACTAATATATATTTAAATATTTTCAATTTTAATTAATTATGCTCACCAAAATTTTTCTAAAATGTTAATATAATTGATTTCCATTCTAAGGAGATAAATCTTTTCTTTGAGATTCTTTTACATAAATCTTTTCACTTTTTTTAAAAGGTTCTCTTTACTCAGAAATGTATTTTTAGATATTTTATTATACAGAATCAAGAGAGTAGAATTTGGTTTTCCTATAATTTACTTTTTCTTAAAGTGATAATTTATAAATAGGATTTTCATGAATTTTATGATCAAATATATATTTATCTTTATTTTTGTCATATTTTTACATAATCTCAAGAGCTCTTCTAGGTAATTATGATTTTTTCAAATGTTTTTTTTATGCTTATTCTATATAATGATAATCTAAAAAGTATTCTGTATATTCATAACCATATAGAATTTCATTTATTAAAGGTATTGCTTCACAAGTATTATATTTTAAAGTAGAATTTGAATCAAATGATTATCCAGTTTTAATATTTATAAATGGGATATGAATATATCTTGATATTTTATCATCAAATTCTTTACAAAAAGGTTAGAATTTTTCATATAATAAGATAAACTCTTTGGATGTTATTCTATAATAAGAATCCCTTGGTTCAATTTCACATTTTACCCATTTATTATGAAGATGATTAGCTTTATTAATATCACCCATATAAAAATAACAAATTCCTAATTTATCATAACAATCTATTTCATAGTCATCCATATTATCAGCCCATGCATAAGATAGAGCTTTTAATATGAATTTATGAGCTTTATCATATTATTTCAATCTATTAAATATTGAAATAAATTTACTGTTTTGCTATTGAAAATAATTAAATTAAGATTTTCACTTTTAGCTAATGATTTCTACATAATTCTGATAATTTTAAACAATCTTTAAATAAAAATGTTGATTTATTAAGTTGTAATATTGTATTACCATAATAGGCAATAAAATATAATAATTCACAGAATGTCTCTAACAACTATATATTAATATTAAATGGTTACATTTTATTCTTAAGAATATTGAAAAGGATAATTTAAAAAACTAATCAATTTTTCCATGTCTTTCTTTTTAATGATATCACAAAATACAGTTAAATTGTCATCTAGGTACTTTTAGAGATTATAATTTCTCCTTTATCTAATTGATTCTAACATAGATGGACATTTAAACTTCCTATCATGTCTCAATTACCTTTGTTGTTTAATATGAATGAACTGATGGACAACCCTCAATTGATTTTTCTATCGTATCTGGAATTCTGTCTCGTTAATTTTTTAATGATAACGTTTACTAATTCAAAGCTTTATAACAATAATCTCCTGTAAATTGAATTAAATCAATTCTTGAAGTAATAAATCCAGTAGGTTCATGGTTTAAAGAGAAGATTCTAGAGCGTGGAATTGAATTATTTAAATTTTCTGTTATTGATAATTGAGGGAGAACTCTTTTGAATTTATTTGACTTCTTTTTTGAATTAAACATAAAATGAAGCATATTTGACGTCTTTTGATTGGAATTTGGATCTGAAATTATATCTTTATTCATTTTTGATAGTATTAAATGATAAATATAATAATCAATTTTGAAGTATTTATTAAAATAATAATTTTGATATTATCGTTAATAAAAAAGGAGCAAAATGAGTCATTGATTGGAAATTAAAAATTTTAATTCTATAAAATCAGCAACAGGATTCTTAAGTAATTAAGAAGTTTATTAAATCTACATAATACGATGAATGCCGATGTGATCTTTTCCATTTAATTGAAAAAGGAGGAATTTTATAATTAATAATTTTTCGATATTAGTACTTTCTTTTAATGTATAACTAAGAGTAAATAGATGACTTGAAACCACCTGTTATATAAAAGATATTGAGTATGTGTTCAAATTTCAGTGATTAGGAATTTAAAGGGCATCCTCCAATGCTACAAAAATGGTAAAAGAAATAATAATATATTATAGGAATTCATATTTTGAGCATGAAATAGTTCCTGAAAAATAACAAATAGTATATGGAGAAACAAATAATATACATGATGAAAGTCCAATAGTAGAAAAAAATTTACAAGAGCAGAAAGAATAAATTTAACAAGAAGAATTCTAACCTTGTAGTTGTTCAAAGACATATTGTTTAAAAATGTATTGTTCTTGTTTCCATAATGGGAGATTTTGTGGTAAATCATGTAGATGTGAAGAATGTAACAATACGGAGGAATTTAAAATGAAAAGAAAACAAGCTATGGATTATGTAAAGAAAAAAGCTCATAGAAATAAAAAGGTTCCAAAAGAAAAAATATTTGATACAGCTGAAATCTGGGGATGCAATTGTTCTAAGACTAGATGTGTGAAGAAATATTGTGAATGTTTTATAAGAGGCAAAAAATGTACTGTTGAATGTAATTGTGATCATTGTGACAATGGGAAAGATGAAGACCTTTTTAATGAGATTAAAAAATAGAATGAAAAGCCTAAAATACAAAAAAGGATAAGAAAAGAAAGACAACCCTTATAATGAATTCTTTATGCACTTTAATATCAAATATCCTAATTTAATAGAATATTAATGAAAAAACCTATAATAGAATATTCAATTACTTCAACATTGAATCTATTTTAGTTTTAAGACTTCCTTCTCCTTTAACACTTTCTCGAAATCTTATTGCATTCTACTTAATACAACACTAAAAATTTTAGCTTTCTGAGCCATTTCTATTTTATCCTTTTCTTCCTTTGTACTTTATTATCTCAAAATTGGTGGCATAGTTTAAGTTAGTTTCTTCTCACCTATTGTTAATATTTTATCTCTTACTAATAAATTTAATATAATAGAAATACTGTCTATATCCCTTTGTTTAGCTATAATAGCTCTAGTTCTACTATTTTATGGATTCTAAATCATGATATCTAAATATGGTGATACACCAAATATTCTTTTATGCATAAATTTAGCATCATTACCTATCTTTTTTAATTTGCTACTCTCTAAAAATATGAATCTACAAAATAAATTATTTTAATCGAATAATCTATCAGCAAAATGAAATATTTTATCCATAGCAATATTACCTGGTGTATTTATTTCTGTTCTTGGTTTCTCAAAAAATATAATGTAATGATTTTTATATAAATATTCAGTTGCCATTTTTAATGAAACTAATATCATAGGCATTATTAAATGCATCCATAATTTAGGATTATAAAATGATTAAAATGATTCAATTATTTCCATCATCTATATATACATTTATTTTTTAGTTAATGTTTATATTTATATTGGTAATGTTACACCAAATACTAACCAATATGATAAATGAATAAATAATCCTATTAATTTTACCATTTCACTTTTTTGAATTAATTAAAATACATTATCAATCTAATGTTTTTCAAATACAATATATCTTGTTTCAACATCGTCATTTACTTTTTCTTTATTTAATTATTGTTATTGTTATTATTATTATTATTATTTTTCTTAACTTTTTGCACTTACCTTTATTGGAAAGATACTTTTAGGAAATAATTTATCTATTTATTTTAAAACCTTTTCAATATCTTCTGTTTTTATATTTGGAGGTCTTTAGACATCTTTCAATAATGGAGCAGGAATTTCAATATGAATAAAAGGTAATTAGAATATTTTGCTTTCAAAAACCAAAAATTTATCATGTTCAGAATGTGTTTCATCATTTTATTAAAATTCTAATCTATCCTAATTAACCATATTCTAATTTTATTTTCTTTAAAATGTTTAATTAAAAGGAAATAAGTATTTATGTTTGATTTACTCTATTGAAAAATCTAATTTAAATTTTATTTTCTTTTCTTCCTCTTTTTCTAATAATTCTTTTTATTATTCAACTTCATTTTTTTATTGTAATGCTAATTATTATTATGTTAATTATTAATCTTATTCTTATTCACTCTTTTTAATTGTTATTTTCTTTAGATCCTATTCTTTCTAAACCTCGTCTAATACATCCTTATCTTTTTAACCTAATGGAATTTCTATATTCTTTTTTTTTTATCTAACTACAATATTAATAGTATCAGCATATAATCCAGAAGCTATAATCATTATATAATAATTTTACTATTCCATCCACCTGTTATTTCACATCTATTTAATGGATAGTTCTTTAAAATCATTTATATATTTTTTTAATTGGCTTCAATTCCTAAACTTTCTAAATATTTTGTTGCATATTCTTATTCAATTATTTTTGTAAAATTGGCATTTTTTCCAATAACTACTTCCTATTTATTAATCATCTATATGACAGTACATTTTATGTGTTTTTTAATTTTATCTAAAATATTCTTTCTTCGATACGTTACTTTACATTTTCTCTTTCTTATTTATTCATTAAATTAATAAATTATAACTAAATTTATAACTAATTCTATATATTAGTAATCAAATCTCATCCCTAAACATTTCATATGAGATGATATTCTAAATCTTGAAAATATTCAGATTGATAATTTTGTAAATTTAAGTATTGTATTGTATTAGATTAATTTTTAAATGACATAATCATATTCAAAGATAGATCTAAGATTTTTTATTTAAGGAAATCTAAATTGAAATAATATTTCAATTGCATTTAATTGAAATGACATTAATAATTTCTTTGTTCTCTAATCTAAATTAATATTTTATCAACATTAGACTTATTAATAGTTAGTTTCATTAATAATATTATAATATAATTAATTAATATAAAAATACTTCATGAATCTTCATTGGAAGCTTCTTAATTCATTTTTTAGTATATTTAGAAAAATAATTTATCATCTGCATTTTTTTCCTATTTTAAAGAATTTTGTTTTTCAATCACTAATTTAGGGGCAGGCATTTCATTATCTGTCTAAAATTATTTTTTAGTCTTTTGATTAATTTTTTATATAAATTGTTTTTTCTTTGATTTTGGTTCACTTTACTTTTATTATTATTGTTATTTTTCTAATTATTTATTTTCTTCAATTTCCATAATATCATTTTCTTCAGAGTTTATTGAATTTTATGATTATTTTTCTTACTCAACTACTTCTGGTGTTTATTATGTTGATTATTATTAATCATTACCTTTATTTCTAAATATTTTATATCCAATTACTGCAAAGGCAAGACCAAGTCCAATTGAAATTGATACCCTTTAATCCATAGTACCTCTTAGGTTATTTACAGTTTTAATAACTTTCTATATTTACACATTCTACGCTAAACTTTTCATATATAATAACCAGAACTTATATTTAATTTATATATATAATCTTAAATCATCACAATTTTCTATGATTTTTATTAATTATAATTTTATACAATATGTAAATTCATTCAGTACAATTATCAGCAATTAAATGTTAACTATTTCTTTTGCTAGATGGGGATATAATAATTTTTTATTATTCAGAATTTAAATCCATTTAAAATGTATAACAATTTTAAGGAGGTGGAGGTTATTGTGCATGTAACGATTATTAATTTGAAACACTAACTAAATCTTGATCAACAGATTTATTCTCTATTTCTTTGTTCACTTCTTCTTATTTCTCTTGTATTATCTATTATTCAATCTCCACAGATATTGATTAATTTACTATTTAACCTAATTATGAAACATTGCTATTTTTTGGACAATGATGTTTATTATTACTAAAATTATCATTCTATTCTTCATCTGAACTTTCATTCATTTAAGGTTCTGAATCTTCAGCTATTACTTAATTGTAAATCTATTTATCTCTTATTTCATCTAGATCTTTTGCTTAAGATTATTAATTTTATTATTATATACGATATTTTCTATCTTAATCATTACCTGGAGTTGTTGGCTTAGAAGTGAATAAACTAGGAATCTAAGTAAATTAAGGTTAAGATGGAGATTATTAAGGATTCTTTTTATCATCTTCTTGTTTATTTGAAAAATAATTCTACTTACTTGTTTTTGAATCTGCAGTTTTTAAAGATAATTATGATTTTAAATCGAATCTTTTTGATGTTGATAATAATTAACCATATCCTGTTCCACTTTCATTTTAATTCTATTTTTATTATGGATTCTATTGTTAATTTATTTATTATTTCTTGTCCTACTTTGATTTTATGTATTCATATGTTGTTATATGTTTATATCTAAAAATATTAAATATATCATAAACTTAAAATATAAGTGCATTGACAATAAGTATATTAGGATTATCAAAACTGGTGGATCTATTGCAATACAAATATAAACTAGTATTTATAAATCATCTGCATAGTATAATAAATTAATGTCTAAGGCTAATTTGAATATTTTAAACGTCACCAAAGAAATAACTAATATAAAAAAGTATGAATAGTTTTAATCTCCAACACAATTATTAAGCCATATACAATGATGATCAAACAGTGATACACATCTAATACAAATCTTAAATTACTTATTACAACTCCAACAATGTTTTGTCTTTTCTTATACATGTGCTTAACAAACTAAACAATATGATTTAATATCAGTTTTAAATTCTTTACTTTAACATAATAAATATATTTACCCTTATTTTTTGTATAATTTTTCCTATTTCACTATAGAATCTGTCGGATCTATTAGAGTAGCCTTAAGGCAACTATAAAAAATGGTTGTAACAATAATTGTTAATAAGATGATCAATAGTTCCTTAATAATAAAATTAAATAATACATGAATGCCATACTCCTCAAATGAAAATGAAAATATGTAAGCAATAACGATATCAGTAAGAGTATAAATCCAACTAACAGTTTGGTATGGATTAAGACCATTAACTAATCCGTTTCTTCGAACAGGTCTTTCTCTACCTTTTTATATATCAACGTTCATTAATATTATATATATTATTGTTGTTATTTTGTATTTATGATTGATAATTCAAGGAGCAGGTAAATCTTTTAATGGCAATTCTCCTATAGTTTAAGTCTTCTGGTATTCTTCTTCTTCATTTCTAAAAATATTGTTTAAAATTAAAACATTACCTCTTTAATCCAAAGTATTATTTGGAAATCAATTGAGTATGATTTGTGAGGAATTATGTTTTTAATTTAGGATTCCAGAATGCATCTTCTTTATATAAATACATTAATTCTTATTTATTCAAACATGACAATTCATACATTCCTAAATCCTATATTAAATGATTAAATGAATATATACATTTTATCTCATATTCTATACACCAGATTTAGTATAATATGGTAATACTTCAAGATGATGAGTTTCAAATACATCTTCTCTAATAACACCAAATGATCCCATTCTAGTGACAAAGATTAATTCCTTATCTTAATTGTATTAAACTTTAGTAACATAATTTCTTCCAATATCATTCATAGACATATGATGGAAATACCATAAATAGGCTGAAGCAGCAGTAGCAGCCAATACATTTATTCTCATATAATCCATATTATAGATTGATTATAAATGATAAGGATAGAATGAAGCATCAATTTAATGATCAAACATAAGATTTGTTTTATAAACAATGTTATATGGTAATACCCAACAAATCCAAGCAAAACTGAATGTTCCAGTCCACCATACAAATTTTAACCATTCTTATAATCTTGTATTTTCATAGATCACTTCTCCTTCTTAGAAATTCAAAGTTGGATCTGGATCTGCTGATGGATGTTAAACAAATGGTTAATCATTATAACTTGGATGATACATATCACTTTCTAATCTAAATAATCTTTAGAATGGATTAGCTAAGAATTCTGGATGTCCCAATCTATCAGCTAAATATGGGAATCTTAAATGATAAGGTGTTTCAACATCATATTTAGATCCTTTATCTGGATGGAATTTTCTAGTAACAGGTCTAGATTCCAATTCTTTTTCATGTCTCTTTTAGCTTTCAGTTTTTTCATTTGGATATATAGTTTAAGCAATCCATCTTTTTTCATTTCTAAACACATTTTCATATTCTAATTCTTCATTCTCAAGATTTCCTGTTTATGAATATGGTATTTCAATAGGGAAATAATCTCTAAGGCCACCTGTGATATTTTTAGTGACTCCTGGTTTGCCTTTTAAGTATGGTCTATCCAAATTCTTGATAGCTTCATCCACTTATCTTTACATGGCTACATCTCTTTTAACTCCATCCACAAGCATATTGTGAGTGTCAACAGTTAATCTTTGTTTGTAATCCTGTCTTTATGCTGGAATGTAATCTGGATGAGCAGGATCATAGTGAGTAATGTGATATGGATACACTTTATATTCCAATTTATTAGCCAATCTCTCTAAATGCTCTTACATAACATTTTTGCGTTCTAATTTTTAACAAATGGTTACCTTTTCTTCTTTAAATTGCATTCTTAATGACTTGACTAGCACTATATCTAGGAATATAGGATCTACAATACAAGAACATCCTTTTTTAATTTATTTTTATATCTAATAATACCCGAGAAATTTAAACAATAATTTATATTTAAATGAATAGCAATCATAATGAATAACTTTGTCAATTCGAACAATAAAAACCTAAATATTAGCACTTTTACTTAGAACTCTATAAACCTAAACTCTTCTAAATTCATGGGCCAAAATTAAAAAAAAGTGATACTCTCAAGTGTTAATAAAATAAAGGTGAATAATAAAATAGCTAAGATGACCCTATCTATTTAAATATCTAAGATACTTAATAATAGGAAATTAAATTTGGATTAAAAACAATGGAGGAACAATCAATTTAAAAAAAAATCAAAATAATCTAAAGATTTTTGAAGAATTATAACTTTAATAAAAGATTTCGATTAAGACGTAATGACTCATCAGAAGATTTAGAATATCTAGATATAAATAAGGATTCTACTTTTATATAAAAAGGTTTTAAGGAATGCAAAATTTGTCTATCATACAAAAGGATGCATTAGTTCTTGCCTTGCCTTCATGAATTTTGCAGACCATGTGTAGCAGCTCATCTTAAAGAGAATATAATAAGAGGAAATGTCTTATTAATATAATGTCCTTAATTATAATGTTCTGAATAATTCGAGAGTCTCTAAATAAAAAATTTAGTTTCATATAGCTTATATGAAAAATATTAAAGATTTCTAAAAAGATAATTAATAAGTAAAGATAAGAATGTTAGATGGTGTCCTCGAATTGTATAATTATTATATATACTATTAAGGATTGTGAAAATTATGTAATAGGATAAGGTAACAATTTACTGATATGTTCTTGTGGCTAGCAAATATGTTTTAAATGCGGTAGTCAATATCACTAAGATATGTCTTGTGATTAAGCTATGGACTTCTAATATCTTTAAGCAAGGAAAAAACTTTAAGTTAATGATTGTCCTAATTGCTCAGTTCCTATAGAGAAGAAAGGAGGCTGTAATCATATGACATGTTACAAATGTTAATATGAATTTTGTTGGATCTGTAGAGGCAAATACTCATCAACTCATTATGGTGTATTTAATATATTTGGATGTGCAAGTATTTTCTATTGATTATATATCTTCAGTCCCAGGAGGATAAGTTTCTAATATTAAACCATTATAAAATCCTATGTTGATTAGAGTTTTGATGATAATTCCAAAACTCTTACTTACAATAATATTGACTAGTGGACTGCTCATATTTTTACCTTTTTTTTTAATCTACCTAATTCTATCAGCACCCTACAGATTATTAAAAAGAATATCAAATTTCAGAATGAGTAATTATCGGAAATGTGCTTAGTTTGGATTTTTCTAACTTCTCCTTTTAAGTGGAATTATATTATCACCCATAACAATAATTTGTGCAATTTTAATCAGTCCTGTACTATTGATAATTTATATTGTTGAAAGATTCTGATTATATTCACTTTTTATATTAATATTATATAATAATATACTTTTTCAATAAACCAAATCTTTCAAATCATTTTCTTTATTCCTTTAATCAAATGAAGACACATCTACTTCTACTGGCTTTCCCATTGTTGTCTTAATTCTTGCTTCTCCTATCAATTATCCTTTCAAAGATATTGGTCTTTTTTAATTCAAAGCTATTGAAAAAGCTTTGATATTCATTAATATCACTTTATCTTCAAATGATTTCTTTCCAACAGGTACCATTAAATTTGAACCTGAATCCACTCTAAATTCAATTGAACCTGCTTTAGCACCCTTAATTGCTGTAGAAAGCTCTTATGGTAATACTAATGTGCCAGCCTTTGGATTTGGCATCAATCCTTTAGTACCTAATAGTCTTGCAAATGGTTTCAAATGAATTAGCATATCTTATGTTGTTATTAATTTTTCAAATTTATATGTTCCATCCTTAATAGATTTTAATATTTCTTCTTAACCAACAAAATCTGCTCCTGCCTTTGATTAATTAAATAACTACTCTCAATGCAACGTCATTAAATTCATTGCTTGTTAAGACAGCTATTGACACATTCTTTCCTAATCCTCCTGGTAACATACATGTTCCTCTTACATTTTAATCACCATGTTTTGGATCAACATTCAACCTTAATTAAAAATCTATTGTCTCATCAAATTTTGCTTTTGCACTTTCTTTTATTAATTTCACAGCATCTCCTATTCTTATTTTTGGAGTATCTGTTATTTTCACTTTTGCAAAATAAGCTAAAACTCTTCCTCTCAAAAACATTTTTATTATTAATATATGAATATTAATTAATAATTATATTATACAGATACACATAAAGATAATTGTTATCCATATTCATATGCATTGATTTTAGTGCATGGTAATATTACCTCTTCTTAACATTGGTTTAAATTTATATAAGAAATTCAAAAAAGAGATCAAGATAAATAAATAAGAATTATTAATCTAGATTAAAAAGGATTTGGATATTCATAACTACAAAATAATAGTATTGATGATATCAAAGATCTGACTACAGAAATTCATAATTTAATATTATCTTTATTTAAAAAAGAAGAAATATCTTAAAAAGTCATATTATGTGGATGGTCCTTAGGGGGAGCAGTGTGTTTACAATTAGCTAGTGATAAAAGTGAATACTATCATAAATTAATACTAGTAGCCAGTGCAGGTTGTCATGGAAACCATTTGTATATGGAGGATGAAGAAGGTAAATAATTATCAATTAAATGCTAAACTAAATAATAAATAATGGATCATTCAAAAATAAAACACAATCTCATGAAAATTAAATAAAATGATTACAATTACTTTTATCATGTATTTAAAAAAGCATTGTTCAACAGTGGAAGATATCCAAGCGATCTTGAATTACTTGAATTACTAAAAGATGTTTTTAAGCAATCAAATTATGTTGATGTTGCATGGGCTTTATAAAAGTTTGATATTACTCATTAAGTTAATAAAATTAAAGGTCCTGTCTTTTTATATCACGGTTAGCTTGACAGAATATGTCCTATTTCAGATGCTTATGTAATAAATTTTATTAGGTTTTATAGACTAACATTCATTTTATTGGTAAAAATAAATGTACAATTGTTGTTCATCAAGATGTTAGCCATATGCCTCCTCTTGAAGTACCTGAAGATTTAGCTGTGCATATCATAAATTATTTGTATTCATTAAAATGAAAATGCAGTTCTAATAATACTTATATATTAAAAATTATATACAAATATAAAAAGAGAGCATGATACTAGAAATAAAGAAAAATCAAAAGACTTATTTTGTTATTTTGTAATTTTCTTAATGATGCCTTGATTCATTAAGGATTTGCCAAGTAGTCCAGTGAAGATGTAGTATTCGTTTTTTGACAATGAATTACTTAAACTAAATTCAGCTAAATATATACATGATCATTTAAATATTTGTCATCAAATGTTTCAGAATCTATTTATAAATTCTATATCATATAAAATTTAATTTTTTATACTATATTCTCTAAAAAATTTTCAAATCTTTCAACAAAAGATATTATTGATTCACATGCTTAAAAATTTGAAAAATTCCCCTTAAAAATCACTATTCTCTTATTTGTTTAGGAATTTATTTTTAGAATGATTAATGTGTTACTGTATAAACTAAAAGATTTAAGATCTGAGTAGAATAACGAGACAAACCATTCAATAATTTTTATATTATAATGCTATTCAATAAACAAGGTTCATTTTTTATGCGACACTTAAGTGAGTTGTGCTTACTCAATATGATATTTTTGAATCAAAGATACTAACCATTCATCTAATTTTAGAATAGAATCATGCTTGTCTTTTGGATCAATATCTAACCATAATTCAATTCTTATTCTATTTCCTTGCTTTGCATTAATTTTATCAACAACTCTTAAACCATTTATCTATATAAAATAATTTAAATACATGGCTCAAATCCTCATTTGATTATCCAATCACCTCATATAAAATATCTTAGTATAAATTATCATATATATTATAAAATTATGTTGGAATATCAAATTAGATCTCACCACCATTTTTATTATTTTCATCTTCCCACCATGGTTTTATATCATTCTTGAAAAACTAAATTGCTTCTATTTAAACATCTAAAGCATTATCATTAAATTATTTAAAGCTGTATTAATAACATCTCTTTACATTTTGCATTTTTATGGCTCACTTAAGACATCTGATAATTTTGAATATATAGTCTTTTTCATTAAATATGCAAATTCTTCTATTGTTTTAAATGAACAAACATCAACTATTGTCTTCTTATATTCGAGATTCTAACTAGAATTAAATTTCTCTGACACAGTCCATTTTGAACATAATTGATAAAATTAATCACCCATTAATAAAATTAATAATATATATCCAAAATTATCCCTATTGCAAAAAATAACTCAAAGTATTTTCTAAGAAACATATCTTGATTGTACCAACTATGTTGTACCTTATGATTATTCTTCTATATTTAAAAATACCCAAATCTAAAATTTATTTAAGACAAATAAAAATCAAATATCAATAATTAATATTTATTATTCCTTCTATTTGTGAAAATCATAAATGCAAATTCTTTATTTTCTTCCATAAAATATCAAATCAGCTAATATTAGTTTTTGGATTCCATACATATGGACCTAAAATTAAATTCTTTTTGATTAATGGTATTTTTCCATTATTCTAAATAATAGTTTCTACAATAAGATATTTATAATTGGCCAGTGGTCATTTCTCAAACAAACGAAGAGTTTATCTTTAATTTTTTTAACTATTAAACCTATCATTAAATAGAAATTACCTAAAGGAATATAATTACTCTCTTTTTTAACATGTCTCAACTAGATTTTCCGAAAATTTTATTGACAAGATATTTTTTTTATTGAAAAATGTAAATCAACCTAGTTTTGTATTAGAATTGATATTCATCGATGAGGAGGGTATCAAAAAATATATTGTATTAAGGTTCTAAAAATGATGCTTCTAAACTAAATTCAAATTAAAAAATTAGAAAATGTTAAAAGATATTTGAAAAGGAGTTTAATAAAATTAATTAAAAAGAGGAGAAAATTGAAAATGATTGATTCTTTTGTATATATGTTTATTAATTGTAAGAAAAAGGAATTAACAATTTATCAAATTTTTTAATTAAATAAAAGATGTTTTTTATTTTATCCAATCGACTTCTTATTATCGCTTTATAGTTTTGATATAATTTATGAATATTGAAATTAAGGTATTTCTGAAGGGTTATTTATGATCCATCCTTAGTTTAGAATTTTACATATAAAAACCTCAGATTATTTTATGGGATTATAAATCCTTTTTAATTTAAACAAACTGTTAATTCTTTAAAATTTTTATTTTAAAAGCCTATCTTATTTAATCTTTATGTTCCTATTCGAAAGCATCTTAGTAACGCTAAATTAACTAGTGATTAGAGATAAATATCATTTAAGTTAAATATAGGAGGATCTTTTTTTTTGAAGATCATGAAAAAAATAAAGAAATTTAGCCTTTTTAATTATTGTTATATATATATTGAATATATTTTTTCATTTCAATTATTTAAAGATGTTATGTATATTGCTTAATCAAAATTATCATTTTTTCTTTTTTCGATCATTTAAAACTATAGAAATATATAATTTAAATTTATTTCAATTATACTTCTTCAGGAATAACTAAATAATTCATTTCAAATTAAATAAACAATTATCAACCTAAATAAAATTTGAATTCAATTTATAAATCGTTATTATTACACAGTTAATGTATATTTACTTCTAAAAACTAAAACTACTCTCGGATCTATTTATTCTGATATTATGAACTAATCTTAAAATTTTTTATATTCTTAAAAGGAGATGTTCAATAATCACAATGGAATATTTATCAAAGATTAAAATTAATAAACAACCTGTAGTGCAAAAGTTGGCTAGTTAGTTTAGAAATCTAATTGTTAAGAATTATAGCCTTACCTTTAGGAAATTTAGGTGGGAAACTTATATGCTAGTATCATCTTCTTGATAAAATATGGTTTTTGATCAATGTATCTATATTTAAATCCTTCATTCAAATTTTTTTACTTGAATTCCTGAATTAGCAAAATTCTAATTTTAGATATTATGCTGTCAATTAACTAATTAAAATTAGAAAAGCATTTCATAATTGATAAACAAGTTTAGATATAAAATTTTTGACTCTATCACAATTCTAGTAATAAGTTTTATAGAGGGAATAGTGAAATAAACAGAAAGTGAATGCTTATAAAAAATAGTTTGGATTAAAATTAAATTTCAGAAAAATACTTTTTTAAATAAGATCGATTGCTCTTTATAAATGAATTAGTCATAATTTTAAACTTTGATATAAATAATATTGTTATGCTACTATTTATGAATAAATAAATTACTCTATATGATACTTTTCCTTTAAATATTTGATTTATATTTTTCATAACGTAAAAAACAATGTTTATACATAACACGTCTTATGATATATCAATACCTCAATATTTCGTATTTTTATTTAACATAATGTTCTTTATATTAATTTTTACTTTAATGCAATACCAACAGAACAATAAAGGAGATTAAATTATATACAAATTAATCTTTTCTGAGTTATATAAATTTCAATTCAAATATGCTAAATTTCAAAACCTAAATGCTTATATTCATTTATTGGAACACCTTTAATTTTATTGCTAATATTTACTTATATTTTGTGATTAGCATGATCTGAGTGATTAGTAAATGAGAACTATATAGATTTCTTGTATTATGATTCTATTTTGTTNTATATATATATTGAATATATTTTTTCATTTCAATTATTTAAAGATGTTATGTATATTGCTTAATCAAAATTATCATTTTTTCTTTTTTCGATCATTTAAAACTATAGAAATATATAATTTAAATTTATTTCAATTATACTTCTTCAGGAATAACTAAATAATTCATTTCAAATTAAATAAACAATTATCAACCTAAATAAAATTTGAATTCAATTTATAAATCGTTATTATTACACAGTTAATGTATATTTACTTCTAAAAACTAAAACTACTCTCGGATCTATTTATTCTGATATTATGAACTAATCTTAAAATTTTTTATATTCTTAAAAGGAGATGTTCAATAATCACAATGGAATATTTATCAAAGATTAAAATTAATAAACAACCTGTAGTGCAAAAGTTGGCTAGTTAGTTTAGAAATCTAATTGTTAAGAATTATAGCCTTACCTTTAGGAAATTTAGGTGGGAAACTTATATGCTAGTATCATCTTCTTGATAAAATATGGTTTTTGATCAATGTATCTATATTTAAATCCTTCATTCAAATTTTTTTACTTGAATTCCTGAATTAGCAAAATTCTAATTTTAGATATTATGCTGTCAATTAACTAATTAAAATTAGAAAAGCATTTCATAATTGATAAACAAGTTTAGATATAAAATTTTTGACTCTATCACAATTCTAGTAATAAGTTTTATAGAGGGAATAGTGAAATAAACAGAAAGTGAATGCTTATAAAAAATAGTTTGGATTAAAATTAAATTTCAGAAAAATACTTTTTTAAATAAGATCGATTGCTCTTTATAAATGAATTAGTCATAATTTTAAACTTTGATATAAATAATATTGTTATGCTACTATTTATGAATAAATAAATTACTCTATATGATACTTTTCCTTTAAATATTTGATTTATATTTTTCATAACGTAAAAAACAATGTTTATACATAACACGTCTTATGATATATCAATACCTCAATATTTCGTATTTTTATTTAACATAATGTTCTTTATATTAATTTTTACTTTAATGCAATACCAACAGAACAATAAAGGAGATTAAATTATATACAAATTAATCTTTTCTGAGTTATATAAATTTCAATTCAAATATGCTAAATTTCAAAACCTAAATGCTTATATTCATTTATTGGAACACCTTTAATTTTATTGCTAATATTTACTTATATTTTGTGATTAGCATGATCTGAGTGATTAGTAAATGAGAACTATATAGATTTCTTGTATTATGATTCTATTTTGTTCCTTTCCTTTATAGAAATTAATATTTATTCTTAAGTTTATAAATTCACAAGAGACTAACTTTTTTGTTCCAATAAATTTTCTTACTTATTTCTTTCATTAAGTATTAAAAACCTGATTTTTAATTTATTAAGTATGGTTCCTAAAATAAGTTTACGACTTATATGATATAAATACCTATTCTATTCATGGTTTCTACACTCAAAGCTTTGTTTATAGATTATTTCACTTCTTATGGAGTAATTTTCAGATGATAAGCGATTATTTCATAAATATTATGCTTTTCTAAATTATTAGTTATTTAACAGCGAGGATAATTAAGCTAAATTTAGAATCATTTCTTTAGTAGATTTATTACAAAAACTGAAAATGAGTAGAACTCCAAAATACTGTTTTAATGAGTTCATCTTTAAGTTATAAAGAAATTTAATTGGCTTAAGTAATTGCACTCAACATTATCAAAGTTTAATTGTCTACTGGTATTAAGTTATCTTTATTCATTATTAAACATAAATTAAAACATATTGAATAAATTTATTTTCAATATTTAATATTTTTTTTGATTTATTAGTAATATCTATATTCGTTTCATTTTTATTAATAATAAATACTATTTAATTTATCACTTTATTAATATCTAAATATTTCATGTATGTTATAAAAAAAAATAATTCTAAACATGTTCAGTTTTTAATCTCATAATTATTATAAATATTAATCTCATAATCTGACTACTTTTAATTGATCTTTTGCTTATTCTACTCTTTGCTTTAATGATTATTAAGCTACTTTTGTTCTTTTTTTAAGTTCCTCTTTTGGAATTTCGTAGGCAAGATAATCAACTATTCCTGGATCAATCAATTCTTTTATTTAAAATTCATTTAAAGGAGGAATTTCACTCCAAGTTAATGGAGCTCCACAACCTTTTCTTACTATACCCTATTTGCCATCTTTTGAAATTTTTGTTGTCTTTTAACTTGTTTAACTAGCATTTTACTGATTAGTATTAGTCCTTTCTTAAAATTTAACACCTTTTTCTGATATTTCAAATACATATTTTTATGTTTATTTGTAATTTTAAAAATATTCATCTTCTTCAGGGAAATTTCCACAATTTTTTTTTTCCTTCACAACCTGCTACTTTTAACCTAATTACACCACAATTTGGGCAGGCCTTTATGAAATTAAAGAAATGTTTTTCATCTTATCTTATTTTTTATTAAGTTAATTTGACAATATTGTAACATTAATTAAAAATAAGTTAATTAGATAAAAAAGCAAGTATTCAAAAATATAATCTACTTGTTCCATTAGTTCTTTTTTAATGCAAAATCAACTAAATATGCAGTGACTGGATCTGAACATTATTCATATAGTTTAAATATCGTTATTTTTTATTTCAAATTCAGATATTTATTTTTCAGCTATTTTCTTAACTTCTAATGCTAAACAATGCATTATATTTGACATATCCTCATGTTTATTATTAAATTCTCCAATAAATTTAATTATAACCTTAGAAATTTTGTTAAAATTAGTTATTATCTATCCTTTGGCTATTTCTAAATCCATTTCTAAGTCATTTATATATTCTATGAGATCGAAATNTTTCACTTCTTATGGAGTAATTTTCAGATGATAAGCGATTATTTCATAAATATTATGCTTTTCTAAATTATTAGTTATTTAACAGCGAGGATAATTAAGCTAAATTTAGAATCATTTCTTTAGTAGATTTATTACAAAAACTGAAAATGAGTAGAACTCCAAAATACTGTTTTAATGAGTTCATCTTTAAGTTATAAAGAAATTTAATTGGCTTAAGTAATTGCACTCAACATTATCAAAGTTTAATTGTCTACTGGTATTAAGTTATCTTTATTCATTATTAAACATAAATTAAAACATATTGAATAAATTTATTTTCAATATTTAATATTTTTTTTGATTTATTAGTAATATCTATATTCGTTTCATTTTTATTAATAATAAATACTATTTAATTTATCACTTTATTAATATCTAAATATTTCATGTATGTTATAAAAAAAAATAATTCTAAACATGTTCAGTTTTTAATCTCATAATTATTATAAATATTAATCTCATAATCTGACTACTTTTAATTGATCTTTTGCTTATTCTACTCTTTGCTTTAATGATTATTAAGCTACTTTTGTTCTTTTTTTAAGTTCCTCTTTTGGAATTTCGTAGGCAAGATAATCAACTATTCCTGGATCAATCAATTCTTTTATTTAAAATTCATTTAAAGGAGGAATTTCACTCCAAGTTAATGGAGCTCCACAACCTTTTCTTACTATACCCTATTTGCCATCTTTTGAAATTTTTGTTGTCTTTTAACTTGTTTAACTAGCATTTTACTGATTAGTATTAGTCCTTTCTTAAAATTTAACACCTTTTTCTGATATTTCAAATACATATTTTTATGTTTATTTGTAATTTTAAAAATATTCATCTTCTTCAGGGAAATTTCCACAATTTTTTTTTTCCTTCACAACCTGCTACTTTTAACCTAATTACACCACAATTTGGGCAGGCCTTTATGAAATTAAAGAAATGTTTTTCATCTTATCTTATTTTTTATTAAGTTAATTTGACAATATTGTAACATTAATTAAAAATAAGTTAATTAGATAAAAAAGCAAGTATTCAAAAATATAATCTACTTGTTCCATTAGTTCTTTTTTAATGCAAAATCAACTAAATATGCAGTGACTGGATCTGAACATTATTCATATAGTTTAAATATCGTTATTTTTTATTTCAAATTCAGATATTTATTTTTCAGCTATTTTCTTAACTTCTAATGCTAAACAATGCATTATATTTGACATATCCTCATGTTTATTATTAAATTCTCCAATAAATTTAATTATAACCTTAGAAATTTTGTTAAAATTAGTTATTATCTATCCTTTGGCTATTTCTAAATCCATTTCTAAGTCATTTATATATTCTATGAGATCGAAATGACTATAAATTCTGTTTCTGTTAATTCTACATTTTATAATTCTGTTTTTATTAAAATTTTATCAATATCTTAACATATTTATTTACTTGTATCATTTTTTGAAAAATATACGAAAGAATTCAAACCAAATGTCTTCATTCCATTAACAAATTCTAATTTATCTTTTTCTAAAGTTTCTTTATCCGCAGTATCCATATGTGTAACTGCTAGAGTGACTAGGTTCCTATATCTCATAAATATCTACACCATAATTTTAATATAATTTCTCATCAGACCTAATCTTTCCCACTTAACAACAAGAAATATTTAGTTCAAAGGACCTTCAGTCAATGCATTTAACACTCCAACAGCATGCTCTATTTTGTTATTACTTGAACCAAATCCGGGTGTGTCGAGTACTCGAAATCCTTATCCATTAGAAGACTCTTTTAGAAAGACTTATCTAATAATCAATCAATGATCACCTTGTCACAGATTCACCTCCTTATTTAACTTTACAATCTGTATTACTAATTTTATTAAATAAAGTTGTTTTTCCGCAACCAATAAAATCTATAAGAACAATCTATTTGTGCTTCTTATTCATAAATTTATGATTAATTAATCCAAATTAATCGAATTCTTTTTAAATTTGAGTAAAATCTCTTACACTTTAAATATGAGTTTGATAATTCTATTAAGAGAATGTTTTATTGAAACAAATAATTCTATAATTTAATCTAATATATGAGTAATAAATTATTCATCTTAATAGGCAACGATGATCAACTAAAAAACTAATTTTACTATTAATTGACTGGAATTGAACAATTATAAGAAGAAGTAAATTACAAAATTTACCCTTCACCCATAAAAGATGCACTTTTAATCCAAGAAAAAAATATTTATGTATTAAATACTCCACCAATAGAAACATAAGAAGATCATATTAGATTATGGAGTTTAATTGCTGCTATTTGTTAATGTCATAAATTGATCATTGAAGATGTTTTTTACTGTTTAGATAATTAAAACCAACTAATTATAGAAATATTAAACTATTTAACTCATTTATTCGATTATAATAATAAAAATAGAATTTTTTTTTTCACAAAATCTTTAGATGTTTATAATTAAATTAGTAGTAAAACCTAAAATTAGATTTGCTTTTAAGTTAGATATAATACAGATTTCATATAAACATTTAAATAGCTGATTAAGAGACAAAATAAAGTGTTTTTTACAACATATTGTTTTGAAAATTTGAAGATTAATGAATAAAGTGAAATTTAACAATTAATCAATGAAATTTCTAATGAATATATAAGAATTTCAATTAATTGTTATAATTACGCTTAGTTTATAATAAATTTCTTTAAAAATGAGCATTTAGAAAAAACTATAAATTCATTCAAATTTGAATTTGATAACATTTAAAGTATTTTTGAATATAGAGTATTGATTAAACAGTCATTAAATTAACTTTTTAATTAAATTCTTTAAGATATTTAGAGACTAACTCTATCTTCATTTTACTAATGTTTGGATTGTTTATAAATTTGCTATTGTGAGAAGACTATTATATATCCTATCAATACTATTAGAATATAAATTTAAATTGCTAATCCTAACAATAAAAAATCAACCTTACAATGTAAACATTGCCAATATTAATTAACATACACTTCCCCTTCTCTTATCATTTAAGCATGCTTAGATGATTTAGAATTGAGGATTTTTAAAAAATTTTAATATGAATTTGAAAACTAACCTATTTATAGAGTAAAAACAAAAACAGAACCTCTATAAAAAAAATAAAAAAGTAATCCAAATATAAAGATAATAGAAATTGAAAACTTAAAATTAAAGGATGCTACATAAATTCTATTTTTATCTAATGAAGACAATAAAAACAACATTATCTTTAATACATTAATAGAATATAGAGATCAAGAACAAATAAACATTAATAATAATATTTTTATTAATGGATAAATTACTGATGGAAATAATAGTTATGTTTTACATAATCCTCCTTTATTTGACTTTTAAATTACTAATTTGGATGCAATAACTTCATTTCAATAGTACTTTAGTAAAATAACAATTCACCATTTTGTTTTTTTCTTAAATTACTAAAGAACTGAAATAATGAAATAAAGATTTGTTGATATGTTTAAAACATTACAAAGACTAAATAAATCTTAAGTGTCTATTATAGTAACTTAATGTAATTCTGATATAGACTAATTGTAAGATTTGAAAAGTGAATTAGAAAAGTTTACACTCAATTCAATTATATTTTTGAATAAACAAATCAATCAAACTTAAATTAAATAATAGATTTTAGAATGCTTTTAAAAAGTTAATCCTATCTAATTCCAATTTTAAGGTACTATTTTTGAAGAGGACAATGTTGAGGAAGAAAAATAAATTGAAAATAATCTTAACATAGCAGTTGATCAGATAGAAAATGATAAAATGGAAGAACTATAAATTTAATATTTAAATAATGATAATTAAATTTAAGAATTAAAATAAGATATTGAATAATAGGAAAAGCTTTTAAAATAAAAAAATGAGAAACTTAGAGATTTAATTTAAGAAAATGAAACAAATTAATAACTTATCAAAAAATGGTATTATAAAAGATAACAAAAAGCATTATATTAAAATTAAAAATGATTAGTTTTGTGACAATGATTATAAATTTATTTGATAATCTTAATTCTTAAAGTATGTTTATATAATAATAATATTATGTTTAAAATATTTAATAGTGTAAAATCATTATAATGATTAATTTTTCAATAGAATTTTTAAACTTTGTATTGAATTATTATTAATATCAGTTTAAGGTATAGAATTAAATTTTCAAACTAAAAGGTGAAGGATGGACTTGGTTATTTGAGAAATCAGTATAAGTATAAAAATTTGAAGCTCCATAAATTATCAAAATTAAACAAATATAAGGTTAATTAAGACGAATTGAATATAATTTTAATAGAATAAAATTTGTTAAGGATAAAAGATTTTGTAAAATATCCATTAATTGTTAAAAAAATATGCTTGAATCTAAAATGAAATGTTATCATATTGATTTTTCAATAATTAGGATCAGTTTATTAGTCTGAATTAGAAAACATTATAAATAAAATAAGATCTCAGGATTTATAATTAGAAGGTTTGAACTATTAGTAGAAATAATTATAACTTTCATATAATAAAAAGAGATAATTCGCAGGATATAGATTATTAAGAATTATTACATTTCCCAACTGAGGGAAACAATAAGTATAATTAATTGACAATATAAAAAGTATCTAAATGTAACTTTATGTTCGAGAATAAAACAATCATAAAGAATATTCCTCACTAATGAAATATAAATTAAAGAAAATTTTCGAAATGCTATGTCGGATTTTATAAAGCAGAAGTTATTCAATTTATATAATAATGATATTGTTAACTCCAAATGCAATCATAGATAAAATGAATGGATTTAATTAATTTCAAATCTATATAAAAGGAAAGATTTTAGAATAGATTTTTTTTTTTGGATTTGATATTTAATTAGAACAT
This sequence comes from Paramecium primaurelia, assembly GCA_905182975.1. Taxonomy (NCBI): domain Eukaryota; phylum Ciliophora; class Oligohymenophorea; order Peniculida; family Parameciidae; genus Paramecium; species Paramecium primaurelia. The sequence goes on from CAJJDM010000153.1 coordinate 256,903, forward strand.
TTGATAATTCAAATACTGCCAAAAAAAATAGAAATTATAAAAATGCTGAGAGATTAAAATTAATAATTTGTGTCTAAATTTAAGAGAAAAAATTTTAACCATCAAATCTTTATAGTTAAAGGCAAGTTAATTAAAATTTTTTTCAATAATCAATAAAGCGAGGCAATGTATCCTTTGTTGTAACATATTAAAATCGAAGAATAAAATTTTGATATCTAAATAGTAAAATTAAAGAATAGCTACATAAATGTTATGATTGATAAAATAAGAATTTTAATGTCATATAATTCCTTTTGTAATTAATGTATTTTTTTAACAATTTAGAAAAAAGAAAACTTCAACAATTTCAACAATAATTTACAGAATGAATGAGAAAGTATGATATTGAGAATTAAAGAAAAAATAGGTAAGAAAAATCTTTCTTAGTATAAAAATTTTGTAAATTAATATATACTAATAAATCAATTTAGAATAACAAATTTAAGTGAATTTCAAATAGGAAAATAATAAACTGTCTTGTAGATGCTTTAAATTATTATAGAAAGTTAATTTTAATTTTTATTAATGTAGAGTCGATCCTTATTATTGATTTTAGAGAATTAACTTAGATCTTCGATAATGAATTAAGCTTATGAATCTTTAAAACAATAGATACAAATGATTTATTTTGTTTGTTCCTTTAATAAAAATATTTATAGTTCAGTTTTTATTGATTTTCTTGATGGAATTTCACAAACACCGATTAAAAATTAAGAAACCACTTGTATTGGATCTGAATAAATATTAAAAATAACTTTTAATTATATTTACAATTGAACTAATTGAATAAATGAACAACTATTATTTAGTTAATATAAAATAAAACTATTTACAGCTTTTGAATTTAGATCATTATATTAAAGGGATTCCTGAAACAATTGAATTATTCAAGAAAATTATTAGATAAGAAACCTAAATAAAGAATTTATTCAAAAATGATAATAATATTAATAATCAATTTTTTCCATCAGAAAAAGAAATAGAATTAAGGAATAAAGATGTTAAATATATAATAAAATAAATTTTGTAAGTATTGCTTAAATAATATTATTATAATTAGGTAGTTTAGATTCAATTACCATAAAATATTAATCTGCAAAATTACAATGAGTTTATAATTTTTGTGTTAAAATTATTTTTATACACAAAATAATAAAAATTGCCTTATTATTAGAAAAAAAAAAATTGAAAATTTAGTAGTTTAATTTATTAAAATTATAACTTAATGTAAAGAACACTACACTTTTGAATTTGCACTAGAGTTATTGTTATATATTTGAAATTGATTGAGCAATTTTTTAGAAGCAAAATTAAAAAATAATATCATAAAATTTTTAATAAAGTAAGATAATTTAATAGATAATAATAAATTTCAAAGTCTTTGAAACCTTAAAATGTTAATAATTAACAATAAAGAATAATAGAACGATCGATATAATTAAAATAACGAAAATTAGAGTAATTTCAACAATACTAAATAGAATGATTTATTATTAGATGATTTCTAAGTTGAATTTATATATAAGAATTTTTGGATTATCATTTTTCAATTAAACATTAATATAACAATCATGAAAATGAATTTCTATCTTAAATTTCAAATATTGAAAGTAATGCATATTATGAGAAAAAAATTTAGAGAATCAAAAATCTAAAATTTTTCTTTTGGTTATTATTCTTGTTGTCTTGACAAATATGGAAGAATAAGAAAAAATAAATGAATATATGATAAAAAATAATTTTACATTTATTTTATATTTAGAAGCACTAATAAAGAAATAAAAATATGGAAATAATTTAGAAAACATTGATTATAATTCTATTTAGGGTTAAGATTATTTTGATGATTTAAATAGAGGACATCTGCTTTCAGATCGACCAATTTAGGAAGATTAAAATAATGAAAATATACTGATCAAAAATGTAAGAAAATTTAAATTTACTCTTTATTAAGCTTATTATAAGTTATCTATAATAGGTCTTTATAAAATGAACTAGATAAATTCTATTTAGAAAAAGCTATGTTTGTGAAGAGAAAGTAGTTGTATGAGATTTAAAGGAATATAACAATGAGTTTTCATTTTTAAGATTTAATACTAACCCCCAGGTTTAATTGAATTTTCAATAAAATTTTTAATTTACTTATAGCTACTTCTGATGAATTGATAATCTTAAATTTGGAGAGAAAAAAAGAACAAAAAATCACTTATTAACAATAAATAAAAAATATCAGTATATTTCTAATTCTAAAGATGATCAAATAATAGCTGCAGCCTCATGTATTCAAACTATTTTGGATAATTATAATCATGATAACATTTTTTAAACCCTTAAAAAAATGTCAACATAATCTTATTTGAAATTATCAGATAAGGGAAATAAATTGGCTTACTTGTTAAGATTAACAATTTTATGTATATGATTTCGTAACTCAAAAATCTATAAACTTATGAAAAACAACATAAGATTAATATAATTGATTTCTCCAAAGATGAACAATAGTTGATGGTTGGATATTCTGATGGAACTATAGAATAATATGTAGGTGATAAAAGATACAATAATAATTAATATTCCNAATACTAAATAGAATGATTTATTATTAGATGATTTCTAAGTTGAATTTATATATAAGAATTTTTGGATTATCATTTTTCAATTAAACATTAATATAACAATCATGAAAATGAATTTCTATCTTAAATTTCAAATATTGAAAGTAATGCATATTATGAGAAAAAAATTTAGAGAATCAAAAATCTAAAATTTTTCTTTTGGTTATTATTCTTGTTGTCTTGACAAATATGGAAGAATAAGAAAAAATAAATGAATATATGATAAAAAATAATTTTACATTTATTTTATATTTAGAAGCACTAATAAAGAAATAAAAATATGGAAATAATTTAGAAAACATTGATTATAATTCTATTTAGGGTTAAGATTATTTTGATGATTTAAATAGAGGACATCTGCTTTCAGATCGACCAATTTAGGAAGATTAAAATAATGAAAATATACTGATCAAAAATGTAAGAAAATTTAAATTTACTCTTTATTAAGCTTATTATAAGTTATCTATAATAGGTCTTTATAAAATGAACTAGATAAATTCTATTTAGAAAAAGCTATGTTTGTGAAGAGAAAGTAGTTGTATGAGATTTAAAGGAATATAACAATGAGTTTTCATTTTTAAGATTTAATACTAACCCCCAGGTTTAATTGAATTTTCAATAAAATTTTTAATTTACTTATAGCTACTTCTGATGAATTGATAATCTTAAATTTGGAGAGAAAAAAAGAACAAAAAATCACTTATTAACAATAAATAAAAAATATCAGTATATTTCTAATTCTAAAGATGATCAAATAATAGCTGCAGCCTCATGTATTCAAACTATTTTGGATAATTATAATCATGATAACATTTTTTAAACCCTTAAAAAAATGTCAACATAATCTTATTTGAAATTATCAGATAAGGGAAATAAATTGGCTTACTTGTTAAGATTAACAATTTTATGTATATGATTTCGTAACTCAAAAATCTATAAACTTATGAAAAACAACATAAGATTAATATAATTGATTTCTCCAAAGATGAACAATAGTTGATGGTTGGATATTCTGATGGAACTATAGAATAATATGTAGGTGATAAAAGATACAATAATAATTAATATTCCAGTTTTATTTAGCTGACTTTTATGAATGGAGATTAAATAGTTTCATAACATAAAGATTAAAAAATAATTTAGTCAAAAATGCTGGATCATATTTTAAAAATTAGGTAAGGATTTGAAAGTTTCTACCCTCGCTGAGCCAAATGAAATTAATAAATCTTTAATTAATATAGAAAACTTATCAATTTTGTGGAAACACATAATAGGATTTATAGAACAAATTACTTTTTGTAGAACCTTTTCCTATAATAATTTCAACAATTAATTAGGAATCAGAATTTAAATTAAAAAGGGTATTAAAATGACTATATATTTTAAAAGATAATTTATTTGAATAATATAATTCATATAATTTAAATATAATAAATGATTTCTTATATCATATTATAGGTTATTTTGTTAGCTTTAAACTTTAGTAATAATAAATAATCTTATATATATGTTCTAGAAGTACATAAAAAGATCAAAATTTATCTTATTTAATTGATTAGTAAACCAAATATATTAAAAATAACATATTTTTCGATATTTATAATTAAGAATTAATTTAACTAAAACATAGGAAATTCTCTAGGCCTTGGGATTGTTTTCAAAATACTTAAACTAATTAACAGATAAATTTGAAAATATCAAGCAAAACATAATTAACGGAATTGTAGAATTAATAAATTTTTTAGATAAATGGAAAAACACTATAAATAATCAAAAGATAAAACATGAAAAATCATAAATAACAAACAATTTATTAACAATTTTACAATTTTAATTGGTTTCATGAAAAATTATAAAAATAACTTTAAGCAATTTCAAACTAAATATTGGAATAATTATAATCAATATAAGCATCTAATTAATATGTAGAACTTAGTTAATAATGTTTAGAAGAACCAATGATTGGAAGTTTGGTTCTGAAAGATGATTAAATTAGTTAAGAAGAGTATTGTCTTGCAATTGCATTCAATTAATCTGGAACTATAATGGCATCAGGATGTGAAAATATAATAAAAGTTTGGGATTATAATAATGGAAAAATAGAAGTAATCACAACTTTAGATCCAGATTAAATGCAGATTTTAAGCTTAATTTTCAGCAAGAATAGTAATAACTTTATTTCAGGTAGCATTAATTCAATCAATATGTGGTGCACTAAAAATGATAAAAGTTGGCAGAATATAAATTAAATATGCAATGCATCATATTGTATGATATTAAATTATGATGAAACCAAACTTTATACAGGTGAAAATGATTCAATAAGTGTTTGGGATGTTGATTTTCAAAATTAGAAATTAGAATTTGATTAAAGTTTGCCAGCTAAGAAAATTTATAGTATAAGTTTAAATGAAGAAGAAACATTTTTGGCTACTTGTTGTGTTGATAAATCAATACATTTATGGGAAATAAAATGCAAAACTATAGAATTATATTAAATTATTCAAACACATTAACTTGGATATAATTTATGCTTTATCAAACATAATTAATTTATTTGGTTACCTGCAGAGCAACTTAACATAAACTGTATCTATGTATATGATTTATAAAATGGTGAATTTTAATTGCAAGAAGATAAAATAATTAATTTACTATAAGATGATACTTGTTTTGATAGTTTCTTATTCCCAATAGTAATTAATAAAGAAAGAAACATTATTGCAATTAGACATAAAGTTACTGTATATTTGATACAAGTATTTTAAAATGGTAAATATTAAATTATAACTCATAAAAATTTAAAAACAGATGAAATTTATGGAACAATGACATATAATGGAACTGCATTAATTTTATGGGATAATTTAAGTAGGAAATATTAGATATTTGATATTGAAATCTAATGATAATAATTTATCAATTAATGATAAATATTTATTAATAATTATAATAATCAATCATTTTATTAATATTCATTCTAATAAAAAAGGATTATAAATAAGATATTTCTAAAGTTGACTATCAAATTATAAATGGAAAACTCTTATTTAATGAAGGTAGATAATATAAAATAGTAAAAAGAATATGAAATAATTCTAATAAAATAAGTTGGGTATATTTTTAATATTTTATAATTAATTTTTTTATGATAATTTGAAATCGTATATAATTGATAATATTTCTTAATAGAATTTTGTAATAGATTAAGCTTAAATGGATTGATTTAAGGCTTAAAATAATTAAAATCATGCTTTAAAATCAAAACTCAAAACAAGTAGTATTAATTGGGTATATTGGCCATGGTAAAACAACTCTTTTTAATAAAATTTGTTAGAAAAAATAACCTGCATAATTTGGTGGACCATCTGTTACTAGAGAATCAGTTCTTAGTTAAAGCGCTTATGGAGAAGGTTTTAATTTGATTGATACTCCTGGTTTAGGGACTGATATAGATAAATTGGCTCATGTAATTTGTATTGGTACAGCTCTAACCTTTGGATAAGTTCATCAAATTTTAATAGTTGTTTAGTTAGAAAGGCTAGCAGCTATGAAAGAGAAGCTAAGACCAATGATATAATAGTAATTTAAAAGATTCAAAGATATCATCACAGTTGTTGTTACTCATTGGGATAAAGCAGAAGAACCAGAAAAAAGAAAATAAGAATTAACTGATTTAATTAAAGGGTATAATGTTAAGTCTATGATTTTCGTATCAAAAGAAACATCTGGAAAAGATTTATGTTAAATGATTGAGGTTATTCTATAGAAATGTGATTAACAAGGAAAAATTTGTTAACTATCATAAGCTGAGATATAATCTCATTTTGATATTATTGATTTAACAGATGATGTCATTGATTAACTCAATAACGCTAAGGGTTAAGTTAGTGTCGAATTTGATAAAATTGCAAAAACAATTAAACGTTTTATTAAAAACTTTTCAGATACTGATCCAACAATGCCTGAAGTTATGCATTAATTAACACTAGCTATAAAAGATTATGCTGATCAAACAATTTTAAAATTTGAAAAAGATAATATGGATCTATTTAATGATTTATATTCAAAATTAGAGGATGATAAATTAGTTTATTTAATAGATGCTTAATTAAAATAAGAATTAGTATTGTAAGTAAATGGGTTGATTTCTCTTGCTTAAGAAAAGATGAAACTTTCCAAATAGCAATGTTTTAATTATATAAAAAAGTGTCCCCATTGTGGAGAGATTTGGATAAAAGTCTTTGGATGCGAAGATCAAACATTTTGTGGATAATTACCTGAAATTGAAGATGATCATTTCAAATAATCAAAGATTCCCAGAAGATTTCAATTTTAATTTTAAGAATCTGGAGTCATTTATAATGATTTGAAAATTTAATTTTCAAAATTAGATAAAAGTGTACAATCTTAGAATTAACTTGATGTTTTGCGAATTACTTTCTTAGAAATGTAAAGAGAATAAATGCAATTTTTTGAAATGTAAAGGCAATATATTAACAATCCTTAACAAAATGAAAGGAGACCTATTAGCAATCGATCAGAATATTTAACACCAGGAAATATACAACCAAGACCTATACCACCTAGAGATATATCACAAATTTTAATAAATAATTTTGAATTCTTACTTTAGGACCTTTCAATTTTTGAAAGAAAGGGTAAGATTGGTTGTGGTAAATCATTTATATGGCGTGAATTAAAACCTCTATCCTAAGAATAGTTAAAGGAATTATTAGATCCAGGTGTGTTAGATTATTTGGCAAATGTAGTAAATGAAGAGAAATAGGCTAAATAGATTGAATTAGCAACAAAAATTGAAAGTCTAATGAAAACCAGCAAAGTAGTTATTCTAGAATGAATTGATATTAAGTGAATCATTATAATATTACATTAATTATAATTTAATATTATTTTCTCTTAGTTATTTATTCTTAATAGAATTAATAACATATTATTATCTTGAATTCAATTTTTTTATATTTATTATGTAGCAACTTATTATATTTCTAGGTAATTAAGGTTCTGAAAAGGATTAGTTATTTTAACTATTGCCCTTTGAATAAAAAGAGATAGTATTTGAAAAATTGATAATAAAAGAGAGAATAGATTAAGGTGAGTAAAAACTTATATTTATAAACTTTCCAGAAGAAAATGAAATAACTTAAGCAATAAATTCTCTATTAGCTTTATCAAAGTATTTTATAATTAGATAGATTATCATTTGTTTACATTTTGTTCAATCGCTTCCTCAGAGAATTCAATATATATAAAAAAAGTTTAATGAAGCATTAAATTAAGAAGTAGAAAACGTTTATACGTTTTTTATCAGTGATTCTCCTTAGATTTCTTATGATAATAGATTATATTAATTTTCTAAAATTGATGAATCAAATAAAAAAATTTTTATTAGAATACTTGAAGAAGTTAGCACTCCTTAATATAAACGTAATTCTTAAATCTGCTAAACTTATTTATAGCAATCAGTATTAAATTAATAAGAATAATTGCAATAAAAGATAAATAATTTGAATAAATAATTTCAACAGGAATACTTATCCACTTATTTAGAGGCTTATCTTGAGAGTAAGGTATAAACACTCTTATCCAATGAAATATAACCATTTAAAATGTTGGATGAAAATATCAAATAAAATAAAATAGCTCTATATAGTGAGGCAATATATATGCTTTGTTATAATGAATAAGATTATTCGTTATAATTAGAAAAATTTATGGGAAAATGGTTTAAAAATTTTTCATTTTGTACTAAGTGCAAAATATTATACTAAAAATAGGGTTATAAATACATAATTTATTAATTATCATTATTCTCATTAGATTAAAATGATATAGATATTGAAATACGAAATAGATGTATTAGTTGTAAAGAGTAGTAGCTTTCATAAAGGTTAACTATTTTCATACCATTTTTATTTAAAATCTATATTTTTTAATAAATTAAAAATAACTTGAAAATGAATGAATAATTTTTAGTGGAAACTACTAAAAATTAATTAACTTAAGAAAGAATATTTAATAAAAAAAATAAAAGAGATTGTATTGCTATATTACTTTTAAGCAATGAAGATGGGCTAAAATAATCAGTGATGCAATAAGTTTATGATTGTAAAAATTACAAAGAAAGCAATGAATTTAAGGAATTGTAAATAATAAATGATTCCTTTTATCTTATAGATTCTCCAATATTTTAATTTGATGAATATTCAGAATAATTAGAATCAATTTATTCAAATTATTTAAATACTACTCCAATTCATTATATTATATTTTGTCTCAAATTATAAAGATCAAGTTTAATAAAAGAGAGTCTATTATCTATGTCAAAGAAATTTCCAAAAATTAATAAATAACTATTTGGAGCATTCATAATTAATTAAATGAATGATGATGTATCAATATCTTCTGAACATGAAACAATAAATTGCATCAAAGAATTAATGCCTTAGACTATTCTAATATAAAATAGTAATACTAGTGAAGATGTTATAGAAAAAATCTCAGATTTTATAAAAATTGTTGATCAAACTCAACCACTCTCATTTGAACAAACTATTTTTTGTAAATAAGACAATGAATCAAATTAGGGATAAATTGAAAATTCTCTATTTTTAATGTCTTAAAATATATCAGATCAATTTATATAAAATTGTCGCCAAGAAATAAAGAATGAAGAATTAAAACAAGAGAAGCTAAAGTTGTAAAAACAATAATTTAAATAAGAAATTTCTAATCTGAAAAATGAGTATTAAGTCAAAAAATAAGATCTAAAAGATCTTATATATTAAATTGAATAAGAGATTATAGAATAAGAACGAATTTGCAAAGAAAATGTAAATAATTTGGAAAATTAGATTGTTTAAACTGACAAGGATTATGATTCTTCAATGTTTAATATAAAAGAGAAAAAATAATAGCTTAAATAAATGGAAACTGAAAAAATGAAAAGGAGTTATAAAGTAAACTATAGCAACAAAAAAAATATCATTGTTTGAAAATTCTATAAATTAACCAATTAGTTTGAATATATCTATACATTAATTTTCATTCACGATTTTCCATAAATGTTATAAATTAAATGAATAAAATCTAGCAAACATATTATTTATTAATTAAAGTTCTCTATCTTATACATTAATATTCTAGCAAGAAGATTTTTGGATTATTTATAAAATTGATCTCAACTATATTAATTTTATTTTTATAACAAAAGTTTCAATATATATGAGTCTAATAAAAAATGGCAAAAACTAACTCATTTTATATCTTTTCTATAAAAATAAGAAATTTTGTATGAGACCGAATGACAATAAAAATATTTGGAAAAGAAGAAGATAAGTTTTAATACTGATTATCTGAATAAACTATGCAACTTCAAAATTAAACGCTAATAGAAACAGTTTGGATTATTACTACAATGAAGTTTTAATGAAATTCTTTTTTTTCTTACTGTGTACTTTAGATTATTCAGAATCATATGTTTGTAGCTTGCTTATATGAATTATTTAATAGTTTGGATTAAAATTCTTATTATAAATACAAAATTTTTAACTCTCATAAATGGTTTCTTTTTGCCATTCAAATCACCTAGGTCCAAATTAACTCTTGGTAAAAGGATTAGTTTATATTTAATCATTTTAATTATTGAAAAATTAATATAAAATTTTGGTGCTTGAATAATTTTCCACTTTAACATAGTTTTAATAATTTGTTGAATATTTAAAATTTTCAAAAAATTGTGT